>JANHFM010003844.1:42105-58631 GCA_032468115.1 Grayia smithii
CCACACATCTACCAGCGGCCAAGGTTGAGAAACACTGCTTTAGAGCCTATTGTAAGCTTGCTGGTGTAAATACAATGACACTTACGGCAGCTGCTTTGCTGCTTTGCTTCCATTTGGTTTTTCAGTGCTGGAGTTGAAATTGTAAAAAAAAAAAAAAAAAAAGGTAAATGTTTCAATGTTGATCTTTCCAAATTCAGATTATTTTAGTTACTATATGTAAGAACATGAAAAATATATTAAAGTACTTATTTTAACATAACAAAAGAGTAGCGTGGATGTTTCTTTTTTACTTTTGCAAATGTGCAGGTGATGCTTAATTATTAATTGATGAATACTTCCCTTATTATTATGAAAATGAATACATTAATGCTAACATATCCAGAATATTTTGGCTAGAATTGGACATTGACAATTTCTACTGCAAGATGAGTAATATTTATACTTAAAGATTAAATTGAGAACATTGACTCCTACTTTTCTAACTGTGAAGAAATAAATATAATATTTATAACGGGAATACTAGATAAAATACTTTCCCCATTAGGAAATGATAACTGCTAAGCATTAAATACCTTAAAATTGTTGTTTAATAAGAAAATTGATGCAATAAATGTTTAAACTACTTTAAGTTGAAAATTAACACAAGTAAAATCCATACTTTGTATAATACCATAAAACTGAATATTGATTTAATATGGTTGGAGTGGTGTGAGTTCCTTCTTACTGAGTTACTTTGATTGTGCAATTATTTTACATTTTGATTTTGAGATGGTAAAATGTTTGCCCGCTGATGTATGGTAATCACAGTTAATCAAAATTCTGTCCTTCCATATCAATTTAATTAATTTTTCATTAGCAATTTATCATATGATTGTTGTGTTCATTATATAAAGCCATGTCCTTATGATTTCCTGTACAAAGAATGTTCAGCAGGATTCCAAGCATTGGCCTAATGTTCAGTGTGGAAATGTTAATAAAACATTTATTTAGGATATAACTGATCCCATCATTTACCATGTTGGCATTAATTCATTAATTAGCCCTAAGAGTATCTTTTTGCAAAATTGCAACTTTTACCTGATGTAATTGAAGTATTTTCCCAAAGAAAGGCTGCACTGAATTTAAGAAAACCATTGTATTAAAGAAGAGCAGATAAAAATAAATTAGAAAATTATGTATGTATGTATGTACGTGCAAAATTTATTGGCCTCTCATCTTATCCCATGGTAATTCCAAGAGGCTTAAAGTCATAAAGAATGTATCTATACATATACATTAAAAGCACAAATAAGCCAACATTTAAATCTAATGACACGTGGGGAGTGCAGGAGCAGAGTGGACGGAGGTGGAATTTGTTGTTACTGAATCATCCACATTCATTGTGCTGTTCCCCATTGGAGTCCCAAACCAACTGGCAGAGCCAGGTCTTTAACGAAAGGATAGGGTTGGGCCAACCTCACAGTAGAGGCCCAAAAAGCCCCTCCTCCTAGACCTAGCTAGCCAGAATAATTGGGTTGATCGGACCTACACCATGCCTCCTCTGGCATGAATGGAATAGGTGAATTCTAGTAGGCTAAAACAGTCCTTCAAGGACAGGAAGGATAAAAATCATTTTTTAAAAAAATCAGATTCTTTTGATTTAAATCGGATTTTTAAATTTTTTTTATCAAATTTATTTTAATAAAATGCTTTTGGAGTAAAAATCTATCTAAAGATAGTTTTCTATTTAAGATACCTTAATAATTTAATTTATTCAGCATGAAATGGAGCTTAGTTATATAGCTTGAGGCTCAGGGGTGGGTTCTACTTACCTTTACTACCTTTACGGTTCTCTTCATGCACGCGCTTTGCGCGTGATCGGCTGCTTCACTCGCGTGCACGCCGAACGTGCGTTCCACGCATGCGCACTAACTACTCTCCTTGGAAAAAAAACTAGAAACAAGCATTCTGCGCCTGCGTAAGTACAGGTGCGCGGGTGGGCCCATGTCCCGGCCGTGGAGAACCAGTTCGGTGATGTCACACTCTTACCGCTACCAGATCGACTGAACCGGGAGCAACCCACCACTGATGAGGCTGTATATTCAGCAATATTTACATTTTTGATAAAACTCATTCAATGAATCCAAGCTCTGCAAGCTAAATAGGAAACCTTCATTTTGTTTGCAAATAATAATATTAAAGATTCTAACTACCAGCAAGAATGAATCCTTACATTTAAAGAGTACCTGTCATTTCAGACTCATCATGGCAGTGCCTGCTGCCTACCACATCCCTCCCCTTCTTGTATCACTGCCGCATCACCAGCTGTCCCATTGAAGTGAATGGGACTGTCTGTGAATCAACAGTGGGTCAGAGGAGCCACTGCGGGACTGAAATGACAGTTACTCTTTAAAAATTATGATTTAAATCGAGTTGATTTAAATCAAGCCTTTTTATTACATAATTAGCCTTTTACTGATTATGATTTAAATCGTGAATTAAATCGACAAGAGCTTATTTCAGGGTTTAAAAAATATAAGACAGGATCTTATTTTCGGGGAAAGGCGGTATGTTATTGCTTGCTAAGTTGTGAGAACATAGCTTAAAAGAAAACCCTTCATTATGCTAAGGAAGTATTTAACCACTGAACTTTACAACTCTTTCTCAAGAACAGACCCAAGAAAGAATATCTAGATTTTAATCAAATATCAAATTTTTCCATCTCTGAATTTATACTTTTTACTTGTTTATCGTAAGTAACAGATTCACAAGAAGGTATTTAAATGCTTGTTCAGAGCAAGGAATGGTGGCTACCGCTTTCTTTTTTAGACTGTATGCACCTGAGCTTTCTGTCAGCAATCACTGTCCCAGGTTGTTGTGTTCTTTTATTAAAAGACCAGCCTGAGTTTGAGTTTTCTTTTGTTCTACTTTCTTCCCATGAGCATCAAAAACCCAAAAATTAAGGACAAGATCATTTATGTGCACCATAAAAGAACTAAATGAAATGAATGTAAAGTTAAAATATGATTTGAAGGGATTATCCTGCTGTGTTCAGCAGCTGGCAAAAATTTTCTTTGTATGTATGCCAAGCATCATTAAATATAGGCAATTACAAATCATTTGATGTTGGCAACATTTTTAAACCACTTTGATCCAACTACTCTGACAAATTTGAAGAAAAGAAAAAGGGATTATATAATGATTATCAAGCCCTTATTTATTTTCATTGTTGTTATTGACCTTACGGAGAATTTATTCCTATTTCATGTTTAGCTATCTAGTTATAAAAGATAGAAGATGAAAAACATAGAATTCCACAAGCTCATTATCACTTTTAAGTTTACATACAAGAATTACAATACATGTACAGGTCAACATAACTTCGCAAACATTGGGGCTATTATATTATCAGAAAATGTAGGTTTTCAAAAAAATGGGGGAAGGGCTAACACCATTCAAAACAAAAGTAGCTGTGTAAGATTTTAGCTCTTTTTTTAAGCTCTCCTTTTGCTGGAAAATGGAGGAAAATATTGATGGCAATATCCAGTTACATATCTCTGTCGACTGATCTGTTTGCCCAAACCATTTTAATTTCTTGATTAAAGTTCTTCTTGATTCTTTGAGATCAATGTAACCAATAATATCTAGAAATCCCAAAAGCAACAAGCTGTGGAATTCTGAATTACCAGGACCAAACTACAAGGCTGGGTTAGGTCAGCAGGCCAGTTCTAAACACAGAGAGAGGTCCTTCTTTTAAGAATAGCCTCACCTTAGCAGAAGTTTCAAACCATCCAGCAAAGCCTCCCTCTTTGCAGAACTGATTCATCTGAGAAGGAGAAGGATTTTGGCTACTGTCTTTCTTCTGGTCACATTTATTGGCAAGTAGAATGGTTGGGATTGGGCTGCCATTGGGGAGCACTACTTTACTGTCCAAGTCATGTTTCCACTTGGAAACTGCTTCAAATGTTGAGCCTCTGGTGACATCAAAAACTACAAAAGCTCCCACAGCTTCTTTATAGTATACTCTGGTCATATTTCCAAAGCGTTCTTGACCTGAAAGATAAATGGGCAAGTATTACAGAATATACTGTGTTTCCCTGAAAATACAACCTACTCAGAAAGTAACTCCAAGCTTGATTTTTATACTTGCGCCCAATATAAGCCCTACCCCCAAAATAAGCCCTAATTAAGACCCTACCCACTCCAGGGTGCACAGGTAATAATTAAGCTAGGGTGGGGATGGGGTGGAGCTGCCCTACTGCTTACCTTTGGATAATTGTAGCCAGGCCTTACATACCTCGGCTCATTTCTCCTGAGTCAGCAAGGCTCTGTCATCGGCTGCAGAGGCCTTTCCTGAAGGCCTCGTTAGCCGATAACAGAGCTCCAGATCGATCCGGAGCTCTGTTATCAGCTGCAGAGGCCTTCAGGAAAGCCTTGCCAGTCGAAGAAGTTCCTGAAAGCTTCTGACAGCGAAAAGGAGGCCAGAGGTGACGTGCACAAGTGTGGTGAGTCAGTGGATGATATCCCCCTGAAAATAAGACCTGGTGCCTTTTTTGGTGGCAAAATAAATAAATAAATATAAGACAGGGTCTTATTTTTGGGAAAACACAGATAGTATTAAATATTGCTTCCTTAGAGGCTGAGGGAGAATATTTGAAATTGAGCAGAATATTGGAAATTGTAATAATCAAAATACTTGGAGAAGTGGAAGTCACTTAATCAGAGTTTTCCTAAATAACTATGGCAAAGTATGGCAAAACAAAGGTTAAATATAAGTACCCTGTTTCCCCCAAAATAAGACATCCCCTGATAATAAGCCCAATCAGGCTTTTGAGCGCATGAAAATAAGGCCAAGTGTTTATTTCAGGGTTCAAAAAAATATAAGACAGGGTCTTATTTTCAGGGAAACGTGGTACTATAAATTAAGAGTGAATATTAGGTAAAATATTTAATGTTTATCAGTTCAAAATATAAATGAAATTGTATTCACATTTAAGGACTGAGAAAGGAGTAGAATACAATTTGTTCTGTCTAAATTTGAGATAGAGATATACACATAAAAAAACATTGATATATTTAGGACCCAGCAGTCTTAGAGATCTATGGATGAAAAGAAACCTATTTTTGTAGGAGACATGGCAGAACCAGGGGGAGAAGTTAAACAAGGCATCAGTTTAGAATTGTTACATAGCCACAAAAGAACGAATTCCAACCCTCTTTGAATGCCATTAGTGCTTATCTGGTTCTGTCCAGGTGCTAAACATTAGTCTGAGCAGATTCCTGTGCATAGACTACTGTAATAAACCAATTAAGTAGAACTTTCACATGTGAATCTGGTTTTTCATGCCTGACATTTGAGAACCAAGTGGAATTTAAAAAATTCCTTGACAGGCCTAAAATTGGTTCCACTTAAAATCTGCCATCAACTTAACAATAACGTAACTTATGTAAAAATCAGTTGAGAATAAATCCAAACAAATATAATCATTCATGACATAAAATCCATAGTTGCATATAATTTTAATTATGTAGTCATGACCTTCATGCAATAGTTTATAAAAAAGAGTTGGAGTGCTTGAGTTAACACCCAGATATTTACTAAGATGGTTGAATTCAGTAAATTACCAGAGAAATAAATATATGTGTTGAGGTGCTAAAGATCAGATACTTGTCAAACCAGATATTTTAAGTGTTCAGAATCATGAGTATCAATAAAAGGAAACCATTTAAGTCCTTCACATTTCCAGAAAAAAATGAGAAGGAAATAAAATGTTCTTCATATAATGACATCTAAGAATTTCTTTCTGGAATCCAAAATAATTGGATTCTACTCTGGGCCTTCAATTTCAGTAGTAATAGTTCATGCCCAAGTAAGCAAATTGTGAGAATGTGTTATATTTCTTGTAACAGAAATAACTGTGATAGGATTTGAATACCTATGGGTTACAAGTATATGGGATGTATGTCAGGCATCTGGGTTTGTAAGCTCAACTTTATAACAACAGATATCCTGTAATGTACTCAGTCTCCTGCTTCTGCTGAAACAGAATGCATCATCTCTGGTCTGGTCACAAACACCTTTCAACTGATTACATAATACAGATGAATCACAACACAAAGATTGAGCCATAAAGTCAATAATTAAATATCAGGGTGGGAAGATATTGAATTCTTTCTATTAGAATTTTAAACAAGCTATCCCAAAGAGAGTAAGGTAAATAGTTGATTTAATGGACTTTAGCAGTTTGGGGATTTAATAAAAAAAATCATTTGGAATTTTGTCCACATTTCAGAAATCAATGGAATTTTCCCCAAACAACAGTTAAAATCCATTGTTTGATGAATAAGTTTGGACACTGTTTCCCTCAAAAACAGTATTTTCAGTATTCTCTTTTTTCTTTAAAATCCATTGGATTGGTAGCGGAAAAACCCAGCAGTACCCCTGACTTAGGTTTAATATATTCTGAGTCAACACTAACAATTTCTACAGTTTGGGGGGGATTATTACAATTATTATGATCAAGAAAGCATATTTTCCCATACGAGTGTTTTGAGGGGCTGAAAAAAGCTATTTGTCATTTAATGGACATTTGATTTTTAACAGACAACCCTCTCCCCATTTGTCTGTTTTACTGTGAGTTGCAATATTATAATACATAGGTTCAGCAACTGTGAAGCAAACTCAGTGAATTCTCAAGGTTTCAATGCCTAAACAGCCACAGTAGAAACCTATGCAAGGCTGAGAAAGCAAATATGGACTATAATTAAGAGATTGTTTAGGCAAAAGGCAAATCTTGACTTGTAAAAGGCCTCTATGCAACTATCTCTTAACCCTAATTCAGTCAAAGTGAAGTACAGATGTACCATAAGTAGTTACTGCCAACTTATTCCTTCCTGAATAAAGACTTGAACATGCTGTTTGTCCTGTTGAAAAAAAGTAACTACAGAAACAAACCCAAGAGAACCCAAAGTTGAATCCTCCATTTAATAATTAAGTTGCCATCAGATGACTAGTGATAAGAATTTAAAAAGAAAAATTTCTAAAAGCCTGTGGCAATCACTGCCAAGTTTAATGAAACTGCAGGGATCACTACATAAAGCTGGATGGCTTAATTAAAGTTTATAAACTATAGTACATATGCTGTATGAATTTATTTAATGATCTTTACAATCATACTTACTCACTTTCCTTTCCTGAAAATATGACCAATTCTAGGTTTTTGGCATGATGAAGCCCCTAGGCCAGTATAAATTATTTAATAGCTAGTTTCAACAGCTATCCCTATAGCACTGTCTTCTATGCATGTTACACAGATGGCTGAAAGGTCCTAAAGAATATGTGCTCAACCTCCAAACGGTTTCTTTGCGCCATGCATATATTAACACTGATACATGAATAGTGTTAATTTTGCCTCTTGCACATCTATGCACTGGTGTCAATATCAAATTTTGTGTGGCTTCACTTCTCCTTTCTTTAAAAACACACAAGCATGCTCCTGACACACTGAACATTTTCTTTCATTTTGTAAGGGAGAATAACCTACTTTGTTTTGTTGAACCTAATTAATGAAATAGTAGTATTGCTTTATCACCTGTTCCAGCTGAACAAGTCTGAAAATAGTAGTTTTGTGAGCTTGGAAAAGAGCATGGCAGCTTTAAAAAATTCCAAAGGAATGCTTTGTACACATTCCTGTCTGTTCAAAAACACATTTTTTTCAAATGATTTACAGAATTCTAATAGCTAATTCCTAAAAACAAAATTACAACTCCAAGTTTACAAAGTCTAGGCGATTCTGGTGTCATTTCTTCCCAGGATATTCCTTTTCTCCATCTGCTCTTTCAAAAATTTACCTTGGTAAAGACTGCAAACTGAAGTTAACATCTGTACACAATAATCTGGGAGATTTTAGAACCCATGGTAAAGAAGTACTCTCGTTATTCTACTTTGTTATAAAATAGGATTTCCAATAAAATATCTGGTGCGATAGGTTTAAAAATGTTTAAAAGTGACGGATCTGCTACAGCTTTTTCTTTTTGTTTAATAAAATGTAAAATGAGATTGAAGTTCTTAAGCAACAGGGAAAGACCTGCTTACAACGGTTAGAGGAATGACCCAATTACCAGAGGCAGTTGTAACCTCTGATGTGTGCTTCCTCCTAGTTCCTTTAAAGAGATTGAACAACTTTTTACCTCATTCCAAAAGCTATTAGAAGGCCTGCATGTTACAGGAAAGAAGGGGGGGGGGAGAAATAATTTTCTGCATCAAAGTTGTCACTTAATTGCTTGCCAAAGCAGCTTATACATCCGCTTCTGCATTCAGTCCATCAGGAAATTGCACAATTATGAGGGCAAAAACCTATGCCTTTATATCAGTTGCAACATGTTGTAAAATTTCAAGTCATTGAATTATCAGAATAAGTGAATTTTTCACAATTTTTAGATAATACAGTGGCATTCTTATAATTCTTAAATTTAACTATGTTTACTTGTAAATTATCCCAGGATTCTCTAGAATTCTGTTTATACTTGCAGCAGCTGCATAATGCTTAAAATGGTTTTAATAAATGATGCAGATTTGCAATTGCATACTCAAATTTGCATTAAAAAATGATTAGAACTGAATCAAAACCATGAAGAAATTCTGTATGACACGTCCTAGTCTTCAGTATAAATCTATGTGTCACCAGTGTAATTCATGTTTACATTTTGGGATTGTAGCTTCTCAGGTATTGGCTTCTGCTGTTTAATTTCTTTCCAAGAACTAAATTATTTTCTAAAGAAGAAAGAACAGTAATTGAGGAGAAAAGTAGCCTTTGGTTGATATTGTGCGTATTTTCTTCCAAAAAGTTAATTATAATGTACACAATAAATTTCATTCCATTTTATATTCATTTCTCTTACAGCAGTAGTTTAAAATGACCAGACAGCCATTATAACCAAGTGGGGGAATTGCACCTACCCATATTTTTTGGACTACAAGACGCACCGGAGTATAAGACACACCTTAGTTTTTGGGGAGGAAAATAAGAAAAAAGCTGATTGGGAGTGGATCTGCCTCCTGGAATACCCTCAGTTCTCAGAGGTGAACTTTAGCAACAGGTTCGTTGGTTATGAGCATTGCACTTTGCTTTTTTTTTAGTCTCTCCAACTTCCATTTGAGAGGCTTTTTTTTCAGCCTCTCAAAGGGAGGTTTAAGATGCTTTTTTCAGCCTCTGAAACCTCTGTTTCTGAGGCTCGGCAGGGCTATATTTGGATTATAAGATGCACCCAGATTTTCACCCTCTTTTGGGGGGTAAAAAGGTGTGTCTTATACTCCAAAAAATACGGTAAGTATCTCCAAGCCTGTGTCTGTGTGCCTTCCAGTCAGTGTTAACTCTGAGTGAATGCCTGGGCATGTATGTCTCTTTTGTTGCAGTTCTCTTGGGAAAATTTCCACTGATTCCTTCCTAGGGTTGAGAGAATGAGTGACTGGCCCAAAGGCTTTGTGCCTAAGGAGGGATTAGAACTCACAGGGTCCCAGTTTTTAGCCTAGTGCCTTAACCACACCACCAACTGGATTATACTCAAGCCTACATTTGCTATTATTGCTAAACATTTGTGTGATAAAATCTTATTTTGTGATGCAAGTATTAGAGTTCCATTGTACAGAGTGCTCAGAATTTACACTAAGCTATTTTATTTTGTGCAGGTATGTTTTTTCATTGAACTTGATTTTGCTCTTTTTCCTTATTGTGTATATAGATCACCAAATCTCACAATTTCTTCGCAGATCTGAAAACAAGAAACACACTTTGTTGTACAACTGAGAAAATAATGACAGATGAACAGATAAAAACACTGCACATCAAGAACTCATTTCTATGGCTTCAATTTTTCAGTAACCACCAAGTATATAATCATCTAAAGCTGAAGAAGCAGAAAAATTCTACTGAGCAGCCAGTAACTGACACTGATGCATCTGCAAAAGCTAATTATATGAAAAGGGCAGGATTTTTGTAGAACAGAATTTGTTACCAGATGTACTGCATTAAAATTCCTACAATCACGAGTTAAGATGAACTTTAGAAGAAGCCGGCTGTTATAAAACAACGCAACTTGGGAGACAACTCTCCCTATCTGCTCTGTTAAATCATCTTCAAACCTAGTTAAACCACATACACTGCATGCAGAAAAAAGCCCTGCCACAGGATGAAGATTTAATACAGGCTTTTATTATTTATTTATAGTTTCTATAGTTTACTTTCCCAGAGGTATAATTCACTTTTGAAAATTCCTCTCTACTCATACATTGAACATTTGTTCTTTATTTTAAAGGAATCAAATTTCTAGTACATTGGCAAAGAAAAATATTTTTATTAAAAAAAACCTTACTTCCTTAGAAGCAATCTGAAAATATGCTAAAATTAAGGCTAAAGGATTTCCATTCACAAGAGTTTCCTCATGTGATAATGGAATGAGCAGTCACTTCCGTATTCTACCATATCCTTCCACAACATAAAACTAAAGCAACAAGCCGCAGGAACTCCTTCATGCGTCAAGCACTTCTTAGCCATGTATGTATTCCTGAGGTCTTCTGTAGTACTCAGCCCCCATTGGCAGAGCAGCTCAAATACAATCTGCTTTTGCGGAATCCACTAATGTAACTTAAGCAGGCAAATTATTTGGACCAAGATCAAAAAAGCTACTTTAGACATACTTGGGTATTGGCACCCCCCCAGAAATAGCTTCTCTCAACAGCTGCCTCTCAAGTTGTATCAAAGCATAGAACCCAACATGATCTGAACCATGATCCCACTTTACAAAGGCATTCACTGAATTTTACTGGATGAAGCAAGGGAAAAAAGGCTGAAGTGTTACAGCAAGAAATTGTTTAAAAGATGTGATTCAACATCATTATTGATCTCTTTCCCAAGTAATTTTTTCAGTAAACAAAGATGCATGAATTACAACCCACTATAAATTTTGGAGGTGAGAGACTAGTTATGTCTATTAAAAATAGTAAAAATTAGATTAAAAATCTAGGTCTTTGTTAACAGGGGAAAAGAAAAAAAGACTCTATTTGCGTAAGAATTAGTATGTCTCCTTAATTTCAGTACTTTTCCATTTGATGGGGTAGTTGTACTGCAGTTCCAAGAGAACTGCAGTATGAACTCAATCTTCTCCAAACAGTATCTTTCAAACGCTATAATCCCCAGTTAGAACTGGCCAGAGATTAGGAGAACTAGAAATCTAACAGATTTAGGAAACACTAGTTTGGGGAAGGCTGATTTTTTTCTATAAAGATACCTTGTTTCCCCCAAAATAAGACATCCTGATAATAAGCCCTATCGGGCTTTGGAGTGCATGGCAATAAGGCCAATCGCTTATTTCAGGGTTCAAAAAAATATAGGTCTTATTTTTGGGGAAACACGGTAGTGATCTCCCTATTGCCCACCCTTTTGACTTCTATCTAGGGGTTTATTTTAACTTTTTTCCCCCAAATATGACTTTGCTCTTTATATTTAAATGGTACACCCACGTGTTTTTACTCTACAAACTTTAAAATGGAAGATACTGGGTTTGGTTACATTAGCATTGTTTGACAGTGCTTTCCACAATCATCTAAGAATAAAGGCACTGGCAGAATCTGTATATTATACAAACCATGATATGGTTTTCCCAAAGGTGCTTTTACAAAGGCAACTAGACTTTCTTGGTTTGTGGTTGTTGTTGTTTTGAAAACATTGTTTCTCATCAAAGAAACTTCTTCAGTTTAATTTGGATGAGAAGCGAAATGTTTTCAAAGAAAAAAACCAAGGAAGTCCAGTTGCCTTTTGGAAAAGCACCTTTGGAATCTCTGTAGACATAATATGGTTTCCTTCTCTTTGCCTTAGTTCTATCTACAAACCAAGGCTTGTACATACTTATGGTTTATAAAACTGGCCTAACACTGTATAAACCTTGGCCACTATGGCTTATTTTACCCTACACACATTGACACACTCACATGTATTACAGTGAAAACATGTGTTCTTTCCCCACCTTGGAACAATAGTAATTCAATTAAGAGAATTTGACTTACATTGAACAGTAATGTACTTATAAACTTTCATTTCTGCTTATATAAGCACTCAAGTTGGCTAACAAGAATAGCACAATAAAGCTTATAAAAGGGCACTTTTTGAGACCACAAAATATATACATACACTGTATATGCCCAACCTCTTAACCTGAATAAAATCTAGCAGATGAATTTGAGCAGCAGGTACTAGGTTAATATGTGTTAACTCTGATTAAGCTTTGGGGCACTTATTTTCTATTTTGTGCAAAGCTGTTGTGTGATCCAGCCTGTTAGGCTAATTTATGGCTCAGCTGTGCAAATACAGAAAATCAGTTAATTAAGCAACCAGGTAAAATATGTTTCAGGAATGTAGCCAAACTGAACAAGCTCTCTCCTCAATTTGCCTGCTTTGCAGACAAGGAATTCCCAATCCTAGTCTTTTCCCTTTCCGCATAAATCTGCTTAGCTAGCATGGCCAATAGTTAGGATGGATTTATAGTCCATCCCAGGAAAAGGCCACCAGCAAGAAGTAATTAGACAGAAGGCAGAGGTCTCCTAAAGGAGCAGTATTGCTGGTAAGTTTCATTGGCAGATTGCCTGGATGTACCCAACACGCTAATAATTCAATTGTGTTGAAGTTTTGAAAAGATGCCATTGGTGAAGTTTGAAAAAGAGTGAAAGGCGTTTCAGAAAACTCAATATAAAACCAACTAACCCTGTTGTGGATTGGCTACTCTGTAAGGAGCGAGTAAACCACAAAAAGCAGTATCAAGCATAGCATCTACTAGGCACTGACTGGTTAATTTCTTAAATCCTTATATATTCCAAGAAAATTGTTGTGCTATATACCACATGACCTCTACTCCCACTGTACATTTACAAATAGGAAGCATCATTCATGAATAGGTGGGGGATGCTAACATATCCTTTTCTTTGCCATACAATTATCCCAGCATGTCAGTGAAGAACTAATGTGATTTTCTATCCTAGGGGAAATCATTCTGACTTTGAAGGTTAGATGTAACGGCATTTTAACAATACTACAGATAGCCCCTGCTTAAGGACGAGAATCTTGGTCATGGAGCAAAGTGGTCATTAAACAAGATGTCATGTGACCATTTCACTTAATAACCACACTCAGCACTCCTAGTTGTGCTTGTAAAGCAATCTGGTGGATCATTAAGTGGAATCCCAAGTAAGGGACATGGACTGCCTCAAGGGATTGGAGGAGCCCCAGCACAGACTGTACGTGAGTGTCTCTCGGCTCAGGAGCTGAAAATCCACTCTGTCAGATTCCAAACAGGATTTTCAACCCCTGAAAAAGAGACACTTGCATTTGCCCTGTGTTGGGTCTTGGTTACCGCAAGGCACCCCTCATTGCTTGCTGTACTTTATTATGCTGTCACTCTGCTCAGAAGCTGAAATTCCTCCTTGCAAAAACCCAAGCAGCCCCTAAGCAGGGAAATACTCCCCTGCCTTAAGGCACCCTGTACTTTTACCTTACCTTACTTACTCTTACCTTACCACACTGCCTCTCTGCTCTGGGGTTGCAAATCTTCAGTGGCTGGAAAAATCTTGCTTGGATTTGGGGGAGACCTTTTCAGTTAGAGGGGGAGACTCCTCTCAGCAGGTGACATTAGCTTGCAATCTTCCATGACAACTTCCCCATTGACTTTCTGGGGAAGCTGGCAGGAAAAGATTGCCAGTGGCAATCACATGATCACCAGGCACTTGGCAATTCAGCCATAATTGTGAATGGGTTGCCAGGTGCCCAGATTCCAATCCCATGACCATGGAGCGTTGCAATGGCCATATCTTTGGTGATGGATTTGGAAATTCGTTTGTTCAGCACCTTCATAATTTTGATCCTTAAATGATCATTAAATAAGGACAACCTGTAGTACCTACTTTAAGATGGTCTTTGGGCTGCAGACTTCATGCTAAAATGTTTTCCCTTGTAATGTCTCATCCTATTTTTAACACCTTATCTAAAGAAAAATAAAGCAAATTCATATGGCCTTTTGTGATGTCCTAAAATTTATTAACTACAGTAAAAAGATTTCTCATTTGTGCAGAATTTTAAGTTCAAAAGATTTATAGTTTAAGGCTGTAAATAAAGCAGACTATAATTACATATAGACACATGAAGTAAATTTTTTTTCTAGTACTTTTCAGTTTTATTTAGTATCTTCTTGTTGAACCTAGAAGGCTTGCACGCTATTATGCTCTTTTGAGTTGATTTAATAACTGTATTGGCCTGATATGGATTAAAGAGGATTTAAATTAACAATCTCATGTTACTTGATTTCTATATTGGGAATTATAGTCTGAACTAGTTTAGTCGGCTTCTTTCACTGGACAATCATTTTATTTTTAATGTTTTAGAAATCAGCTTTAAACGAACTTTTACTCCAATACTTATCCATACTCTTCTATGTGCCTCAAAGATTGACAGTTTTGATGGTGTACTAGCTGAAAATTTGTCTTTGTATCTCAAGTATTGCAATATATGGGTACAAAGATAGAAGACTAAGCAGAATGACTATCACATGTTGCAACCGGAGTCACACCCTTCTACAAAAATAATTGCAATTTCTGGAGAACTACATTTGGCTCATGAGAACATTCAATACTGCTAATACAATGCCACCTGTAAGCTCTATGCTACATCAATGGTCTTTCTCATACATTACATATATGTATATATACACAATTGTTATTTAAATAAATTAAAGCAATAACAAAACTCTTAAATATATTCATGTGGCAACTGCTAGCATTCTTATTCCCTTGAAATACGAGTAGAAGGGGCCTAGCTGGATCATGGGGAAATATTTCTCTATTGCTTGCAAAATCTGATGAATGTTTTTGCAAGCAATCTGCAAATACCAAGTTTTCCAGAACAATACTCATAATATGCAAACACATCTTTGAACAAGGATTTAATAGATGTAAAAAGATATAACATTATTTTCCATGTTTTCCTCAGAAGTTTATTTCCTACCATTGGGATACATTATCACCCAACAGATTTTTAAACTTCAAAAATTAAAACCTCAATTGAAAGGAGGATTTGTAAAAGGTTGCAAAATGTTTGTTGCATGCTGGCTAGGGAATTCTTGGAGTTGAATTCCTCACATCTTAAAATGGTCAAGATTGAGAAATGCTGCTTTAGCCACTCCACTTATATAATGAAGTGATCAGTACTTCACAAAAGCATATGCCTTTTATAAAATGCATTACTCTAAAAAATATCAACTCTAATAATATTTAGCTGTAATCCCCTCATTGTCACTTAAACACAAGCCCCAAGCAATCTATTTACACCCAGATTTAGGAGCAACATTACGGTCTAGAATATGTCTTTCATTTAGCTCTGTAAAAAGGTTTAAAGGCAGAATTTGATAAATGTCTAAGAGACAAGTAATTTAATTTGGCTTATCCATAAGATCACACAAAACAGAACAATATAAAACTTCATACTAAAGTTCTCTGCAATTTATCACTTCCAGAACTTAAAACAATGGGGAAAAAAAGCTAGCTGTAAAAAAGTCTCACGGTTTACTGACCAGGTGAGCAAATATCATAAATCTCACAACTGCTTTTCAGATATTTACTATTTTCAAAGTGACCACCAGTAAAACACACAAAGAAATCTCTTCCAGTTCTTCTTGAGACTACCTGGAAAATTATAAATGCAACACCAAAGTATGTGTGCTTCCCTAACCCATGCCATTAGCTGTCACCATCAAACAGATGAAGCTTTCCCATCATCAGCATGAAAAAAAGTTTTAATCTTTTGAAATGCTACTATCAAACAGCTGCTCAGAAAACACTTGGCCAGAGGGGAGGAGGGTTGTTTAAAGCTGGAAATGTAACAAAAAAACCTTATATATTTGCCCATCTTTAAAATTTGTGTAAAGGTTTATTCACCTCTGGCATTTTTCCTGAATGAATTACCCCTTCATAGAACAAAAGGAAGTGGGTCAACTAAAGAAGAAAATTCCTATGTATGCCAGTGTACATACATAGTGTAAATCTCCACAGGATCAAAGATACTAGGAAGTATATTCAAAACAAATAGATTCTACCAAGTTAGAGCAAGCATATTCCCAGAATCCTTAACAAGCTCCCACTCCTCCCAGGGGCTCAGAATAGTACAATTCATCCCAGCACAATTTCTCATACTTCCTCTCTAGCTGTACAGAAAGGAGCAAAAGAGACGGATTTCAGAAATTGAATATGGGACCTGAAGTCGAAGCCTCCCCAATTCGTTTCAGGGAAACTCATGGCACTATGCCCCGCGGTCTTTTATCTTACCAAAGGAAGCCAGTTGCAACTTGCTCACAAGGTCTCAGAATTTGCAAAGGGACTTTCCCCTTTCCAGCTGAAGAAATCCAGTCTGGCCGGATTGTCCAAAAACCCAATCCCTCCTGCCAGGGGTGAAATCTAAATTTTGTTACTACCGGTTCTGTGGGCGTGGCTTGGTGGGCGTGGCAGGGGAAGG
>JANHFM010003844.1:81876-98724 GCA_032468115.1 Grayia smithii
GTACTGATTATTTTCAACAGCATAATTCCACATGGCAAATATATCAGCAAAATCAAATACCCTGTTATAAGGGGCAGCTTAGCTCTTTAAAAATGTTTCAGCACGACATACAAATCTTCAAAGGTTTATAATATATTTTTAAACAATGCAATATAAAACATGATTGAAACATAAAAAATATTCATAATATATTTCTAGGACAATCCTCCAGTGGCAGTTATTAGATGTTACACATCACATGTTGTATACAGTTACATATATACACACACATACACACACACACACAAAGACAGAAACATTCATTCTCTTGCATCTACTGTGAATCTAATGAACCGCTATTAAGAACAACTTTTTGCTTAAAGTAGTAATTGTTGCTGAAAATATGTAATTATTTTATATGTAGTTGTTTCCATAGTAACACAAACAAACAATGTAATTACATGGCAACCTCATTGGATTATTAAAGTTGAGTCAGTAACTATTGTTTTGCTACAGGGGATGTAGTGTTAACAGTCACCTGGCTTGCAGTCTTCTACCACAATGGCAAATCTAAGATTTCAAAACTACAGGGATTCTGGACTTGATTGTATCAATAAATTTTTCTGTGACTTTCTTATGCTTTATTCCAGTTTTTTAAAAAAATAGTATACAAGGGGAGGAATGCTAAATCAGTTTTTCTAAATGTCCTTTATGAGCTATATGCTAACATGCTAGGTGACTTCCCCAACATAAATTTCAGGAGATGTCTTGCTATTTCCATTTAAAAATGGTTTAGCAAAATATATTTTCTCCTTCCAGGCAAATGTTGCTGCATTACAGTACAGTCTGCTGCATTCAATGGTGGTGCACGTCGTGGAGACACAGCACGGCTCTCCTCTAACTTTAACACGCAGAGTCATATTCAAGTGTTGTCAAGAGAGTATATGATGTGACTGTGTGTTTGCGAGCACTGTGTGTTTACTGTTACACTTCCTTTTTGCTATAGAAGTTGTACATGGGATTTGTGCTTTGTCAGAATTCCAATGATCTTCTCAGAATACACTACTCTTGAATACAATAATTTCCTTTAAAAAAAACCCCAAAAACAAAACAAAAACCACACACATAACAAGTAAAGAACTGGAGCCCTCTAATGGATTTAGTGCAGGATACAAATTTTTGCCCCACCCTCTACACCATGCTCATTGGTCTTCCCTTGCCCAAGGGGGCTTGTGCTATTTCTCCCTATCCAATTAAAGCTCAGAGAGAAGGCATTGATCTATTTGCTTTCACCAGAGCAGCTTCTGTTCTACAAAGTGGACGAGCTTTGCTTGTAATCCCTCAAAACAACGGCGGTGTAAGTTGCATTGGGAGGTATGCAAAGCACTGATTCGGACACAGGAGAACTGGGCACAGAGCTGCCTGAAGCCACTGAATCTCGAAAAGGAGACGGAGGGGTCAATGCTGGTGAATCTTCTAGAGTCAGTTTGCTGGTGGCCTGCTCCTCTTCTTCCTCTTCCTCTAAATTTCCTGGCCTCTCATACACATAATCTTGGATAAGCTTAAACTTTTCATTTTCTTCTTCCTCTTCCTCTTCTTCTTCTTCTTCTTCCTCCTCCTCCTCTTCTTCTTCAGATGGGAGTGAAACTGGCTCTTTAGTGAAAGTGCCCATTTGTAGTGGCAATATCTGTGGCTGCATTGCTGGAGGATGATATATGGGCCTCAGTCCGTTTCCTGCACCAGACACGGGCATTACAGCATTGAAATCAGGGATGCCCGTGGCAAATTTGTTGACCACGCCCTGCAGCTGCTCCATAATGGATCGCGGTGGTGGAGGCGGTGGTGGGGGTGGTAAGACTTTGGGACTCTGTATGTCCTCTGCTGCTGCCTGCAGTGGAGGCATCACCATCACTCTTCTGTGTACAACCATGGAAGGACTACTCATTTGGCTGAAGTGCACTGACTCGCTTGCTTCCTCCTCCACAACATTATACAAAGTCTTACTGCTGATGTCCGAAAAAGTGAGGCTCTTGCTTGGACCTGGATAACTTTTAGTTAGGGGCTTGATCACTGCTGTCTGATTGCATCCTAGTTCCTTATTCTTCACATGCACTGAGAGCCTGTGCCACATATGTTGTCCCTTGGGAATTTCTCTTCCACCTGGTTCAGACCATGACACAGACTTGCCATTAGAACTGGAAATAAAATAAAGATGTGTTTATTTACATTTCCATAGGCAGACACAGGCAACCACAACACATTCATCCTAGAAAATCCCTGTGTGTTTTGCAGTCTTAGTTCCTCTGAGAAGCAACTACAGTGGGAAACGGCAACTGTTCTTAAATCTAGAAGTGTGTAAATGAAGGCAAATTATTCCCTGTTAGTTTGAGATGTTGGGGACAGAGCAACATGTTGCAGAATATGCATGGCTGCCACCAGATACAGAAAGTAATGGATCTTCATTCCCTCTCTCTGTCATGTTGGTAAGGAATCGCAGATGAACTGATTCCAAGATTCTCTGTCCCCGGTTTATATGCTTCCTGGGAGGAGATGTAGAGAAACATCAACAGCAATGACCATAACAAGCATATTGTTTCTTTATTAAATGTTGTTAGGGTGAATGGGGTAAAATGTTCTTGTTATTATTAATTATAAACAGCAGCTTTTTTCAACCTCTCTTTCAAAAATAAGCAGCTTCTACATTTAAGGAGGAGAAGGGAGGGTGAACGGGAAATGGATATGCCCATCTCCTGCTCTGTTGTCAGCCTATAATTCTGAACAAGCGTAAAATAAGTGCATGCACATAAGACATAGTTTCCAAAAATGATGCAGAAACTCAACTTCAATCTTTAAAAAGCATTCAACTTTATAATATATAATATTTAGTCTGTAACATTTTATTTGCATTTCACATGCAACAATTTCCACAACACATAAAAGTTTGTCTGGTCTGATAAAAACAGCAATACAAAACTTTCTAGCTCCCATTTGTGGATGAGGGGAATTGCAGTCAGAAATATTCTCATTCATCTATTGAATTTTCTCCATTAGAGTCCTGGAGGTTTGAGGATTACCTTTCTCATGTCCCATACGTTGTACAGTTGTACTTGTGTACATACTGTGAAAAATCAGTCTCACAACCTCTATGACAACAAATATTTTAAAACACAAATGTGGACATAACTAATACCTGTAAGTCTGTAATACATTTAGTAAGTATAAATGACCTTAAATACTTGGGGAAAAGACATCAAAAGCAAAGACTGCCTGTCTCTTTGCTCTAGGACAGTGTTGGCAAAGCTTTTCGGCACTGAGTGCCAAACGGGGAGCATGCTCCAAAACCCAGAAGAGCAGCCGCCCAGTGTGCTTGCGTGCACCAGGAAGACAATCTTCTGGTTTCCAGTGCACTGACCAGCTGCTCTTCGCGCACGCATGCATGCCAGAAACCGGAAGACCAGGTGGCCGGTGCGCATGCGTGAGCTGGAAACCAGAAGATTTTCTTCCCAGCGCATGCACACGCACCGGGTGGCTGCTCTTCTGGTTTCCGGCACGTCTATATGCATGAAGACTAGCTGGCCAGTGCGCCGGAACTTGGAACAGCAACAGGCAATGGCTCATGTCAGGGCTGGGTTCTACTTACCTTTACTACCGTTTCTAAAGGTGCACCCGCTTTGCGCGTGATCGGAGCACGCGGAGCATGTGTTCGACGTGCGCACGCACCGAACGGGCGCTCCTGCGCATGCACAGCTTTTTTTGCGAAAAAACCTCCAAAAAACCTTCTGCGCATGTGCTCGAGCATGCTCTGCATGCTCCACGCAGAGAACAGTAAGTATGGCCGTGCGGGTGGGGCCAGCTCCCGGTCGCGTAGAACCGGTTCGGTGACGTCACAGCGTCGCCGCTACCGGATCACGCGAACCGGCCTGAACCGGGAGCAACCCACCACTGGCTCATGTGCCCGGAGAGATGGCCATTAGTTCACCTTCACGGCTGTAGGACAACCCCACTATTTAGAAAGAGGTTACGTTCATGATATGGAAGCACCAAGAAAGTATTGTAATGAGTAAGAACCAAAACAACAGTGCAGGAACACAAGACTTTAAGCAAGACTGTTACTCTGAGAATTTCTTGGGGTGATGACGGCTTACCAGCTGTATTAATTACAGTGACAGCTTTAGATGGTTAGTGGAATTTTTTTGTAGGCATGTTATGTTGTTAGACATTGTGGGAGCATGGGATTAGAAAACAGTCATGTAAAATAGCTTTAAAAGGCAGGTATTTCTGGTGATTTTTTTCTATATCACAGGCTTTGTGATGCTCACAGTAGATACTGCAATAATCCTATGCTCTATAAGTTACCAGTAGATTTATGTGGATGTATCTATTTAGTATCTTCTGATGCAAATCACTTGCTTTGCAATGCACTATAATTTCAGGACATTTCTCAATAGCTAATGGACACACTGTTTGGCAATGTAAATGCTGACTAGATAAATTTATATTTTATCCAGTGCTGCAGTTCTATGGATTGAAGCTGAGTTATTTCTCAAGTGGAGGTCTATGTGGGCATGCTCAGTTAGGAATAAATCAAGGCACATAATGCATTTTAGATGGAAACCTGACTCTAGCTGCTTTCATGTATAAGGCTGAAGTCTTTTAAATGGGTGTCACTGGGTTATTTAGTTGGGAAAGCTTGGTGGAAAGCTTCATGTACAGGATTTAAATATTAGAGTTATTGGTTTTTTGGTTTTTTGTAGGAGAAAGTGAACCAAACTCCAAATTTAGATGGGCAAGGACTTAGTTCAAACAATGTATCTGATGTTCAGCAAACAGGCCAAAGATGTTCTGTAAGATCAATGGGAATGGATTTTATACTTTTATATAGGTATGGAATAGAATATAAAACACACTGCAGTACAGAATATGTTGAACAGTAATACTGATTAATCCATATAAAAACAACATGTTTAAATCATAACTTATATATGTCGGTATACACCCACAGACACACATACGTATGTGTACACACACACACATACACACGCACACACACACACAAGTTCCTTTCAGGTCAGTGGGGCTGACTCCCAGGCAAGAATTTATAGAATTACAGACTTATATTACTCCATTTCTGAATTTTTTTCCCCTCTTGGCAGCATCTTCAGAGTTTTATTTTAAATCAATGTTGACAGGAACTCCAGTTCCTGAATTTTTTTCCCCCCATGACTATTATATCCCAACAAAAGTTTCAGTGATGGCTTCAATCTTGTCCACAATGCTGATGACTAATAATATACCTATTTCATTGAATTCAGTTTTGTGTATCATATAATTTCCATTGTCATCTGAAATACAAAATAGAATCCAATGAAATGGGTACATTATATGTCATATAATACTGAGAATGGTTGATAATATTGTTTTTAAAATTTCCACTGATGTTCCTTGTATTGGATGGTTTCATATAATAACCTTATTTTTTTCAGCAGCATTTTTTCCCTGTTATCCTGCCTTACTTTCTTCTCTGTGTTCAATTTATTGCTCTTTCTCCCCTTAGTCTTTCCAACAATCTAGTGAAAGCAGATTCAATTCCATCAACATGATTTGAAATGTAGCCTTTACTGCATAATCTATATGGGCTCCCCCATGCAACTGTTTTTAAAAAAATGGTAGTTTTTCTTGCTATATAATTGTTCTACTTAATAAGCAAGTTTAACTCAGATCTAATCTGTGACTTTTAAAAATTGCCTAGTTGCAAAACCTTTAATGTGATAGGAAAGAAGAACTACATAATAAGTAATTATTACTGTTGTCCCATTGATTCATTTTTTTTGTCTTCCAAAATTCAAATATGGCCAACTACATGAAGTCATGTTCATCAGTGAGTATTTTTTTGTGTTTGGTCTACAACTGAGTATTTCTGAAGCCCTCAGTAGGCAGGAAGAGCTGGACACAGCCAGGATGCAGCTGAAGCTGCTAGAGAAAATGGACAGCTGTCATTGAAAGAAGACCAGTTCAGCTCCATGCAAAACCATGAACAAGAAAAATTGTGGGCTAAATTATGGGAAAGATAAAATGAACAGGTAAACTATTTTTTCCCCCTTTTGCAATTCAGCCAGAAGATGTTGAAGTGACAACCATGAAAAACAGAGAAAAAATTTCAAAAATTATTTGACAGTGTCCTTGAAAGAATATATGGACAAGCAGGTCAAGGCAAGTGTGAAAAATGGGACACATACACGACTTTTCTATCATTAATGGCATGCACCATTATTAGAAATGAGAAAGTCATGAGAAAGAGAAAGCAATGGGTTAAAAAAAGATACACCACTGTTTGTCATGCAGCTTTTCTTACACATTCACTGCAGTTTGGGGTTTTTCAAAGCTGCACATGTGCCGACGGACACTGGCTGGTGGGCGAGAATTCTGGCTGCCTCTTCCTGAGGATTGAAAAGAAAAAGATACCCAATGAGTGGTTATCCACATCCACATTCAGGGCAGTTGTACCACTCAGTAGGGTGCTGTGTTCCACCTTCCTTGGACCTCTTGCATTTCTCCACCATGTCTGCATTGCTCAGGTTACAGTTCTATGCTTGCTTACCTGGGAGAAAGCCCCCCTAAACTCAAAGGGACTGAGTTCCAAAGAGATTTGTGGAGGAGTTGCACTGTTCGTGGTTGAACTGCTTCCTTGGTTCCACACTTACTCTGTGAGTCTTTACACAACATTCCTCTCTTGACCACCTTCCTTATGTGCCTAAAATGTGGAAGTGCAAATAACCGTTGAAATCTGTGCTCTCCTACAACACTGCCTCCAGGGGCACCCTTGGCAAGATGATGTGCACTCTCTCTGTGCTAAAATGGGAGAAAAATATCTCTTAATTTACTCAACCTCCTGTGAAAAATCAGAGATTAAATGAAATGCAGCTCTATCCAATGATTATAGTCTGGTGGGTAGATCAGAATACATTACAGGTCCCCTTAAACAGTTTGTCTGGCTGCCCATGGTGAGGAAGAATTAATTCCAGGCAAATAAACATTACATTTTTTATGTCTTCACTGGGACCAGTGGTTGTCAATCTTTTCTTCACCATGGACCCCCTTTAAATACCTTTGGTGGCCACGAACCATGGCCATGAATCCCTAATACTTAACTCAAGACTTAAATCATAACATTTCTTCAAGCCCTTGTGGACCCCTTGTGATGACATTGCAGCCCTCCCAGAGGTCCGTGGACTACTGATTGAGAACTACTGACCGGGACTATTGATTCTGCTGAAGGAAATAGGTGGATGGCTAAGCTGGAGAGATGTAAGTTGGTTAATAACTTTTATGGATTTTATCTGCATGTAATGCACCAAATTTATTTAGGGATTGGTATAACATATGGATGCTTCCTTGCCTATGGACTGAATACTTCAAAAGAATTTACGTACAGTATAATGGTTATCTGAAGAACTGATAGCTTTATATAGTGCACTGTGTCCTCCATTCCTTTATCATTTGCTCTTGCCAAATGCCCTATTTTGGCCCACATTAATGAATATGCTAATCAAAGATTTGCTAGCAAAAAAAAAATAGTTATACCACTGTCAGAAGTGTCATGAAGATGATAAAAACAGATGAAGTAAATAGAAACTATCACTTACCTGTTGGGTTTGTAACTTCCCACCCTGATAACATACTAAATTGTTGTGTAATATTACGAAATGCTCATACATTTTCTATGCTCCATATGCAATGTTTCCAGAGGGAAACCACTGATCTTTATTCAAATAGTACTTTGATTATTGCTTCATCAATGAACATACATAGCCCTTTATTTTTACTACTCTGCTGTAATGACATTTTATAATAGAAGAAAGCATATGTTGTGATACGAAAGGTAAAGAGGTGGCAAGAAATAAGCTGTCTGTGTTCACACAATACATAAAACCTGTTCACTGAATTAACACATTTTCCCTGGGTAATATACTGATTTATAAGTTAACCAATTGAAACAAAAAACAACAACCCCCAAAACTGAGATTCAAACTAGTCAATGTATTCACATTAATGCTAGGCTCTTTCTTTCTGGCTAATCCTAGCTTATTCTGTAGCCGATAAAGATGATCTCCAACCTGCATAGAAAGAGACAGCGGCCATTTTCCCTTGGGCACATGATAAAATATTACAAGTCTTATTGGCTACACAAAACTGAAATGTGAAAATTTTACAGCTGGATAAGGTGTACTCATTTGTACACAGTTTCAAATAATTCTGATGCTTAAGCCGCTTTAAGGCTAGGGGTCCACCTGCAGGAAAAAAACTGGGATAAGGTTGGATCTGAGGAAAACATATATCAGAAGTCTAAGCAATTATTCTTATATTTTGAAGTATTGATAATTCAAGCAAACATGAATCTTCTTTTGGTTGTTTACTGCAGCAAACATCCATATTCATGCACTCGGAGACATTTGCCCTTCTGTAGAAAATACTTCATAAGAATCTTTATATTAGGGATTGGTAAAGTGATTTCTACAGACATCAGTGTATCCTCTGACACTTCCATTGCTCCCATCCAGGCCTTACTTTATCTGTTTCTTATTTTTTTAAAAAAATAAAAGTGTTATATAAGACTGACAAATGGAATGCAAAAGTCCAGCCTCCAAGAATTGTAGTTGCCTGCAGTGGTATCTTTGGACTAGATATTTAGCTTTAAAACTGGGCTCTGGAAAGATACGGTCAAAAAAGAAATTAGTTTTAATATGCATGTGTCTTTCAAAATTGGATTATATAAATTATGAATAAAGGTTTGCTCTGCAGAGAAATGAACTGGATACTAGATACAAGTGAAAAGAACTCTGTGTAATTCACTATTAAAGAGATACATTTCTAAATATCTGACTTTCTTCCTTTTGCTTGCTTTATAAATATTTACAGGTCTTACCATTACAAGGGAATGTGATATGATATCCAGTCAAGCAAGAAATTAAATGATGTGCACATACACACTCATGCAAAAACAAAGTGAACTTTCTATTCTAATTTTCCATTGTAATGCATTTACATCCTCTACCTTGGGAAGCACAGAAATGTCAGATAGTTATAAGCATCATTCATGAGTCCTGGTACATCTTCGCTGTCTCCTAAATGCTGAGCTTCATAATGCAAGTTTGTCTGATGCTACTGATCTATACAATAAATCAGATGTTTCAGTAACAAATGATTGCTTCAAGGAACATAGGAAGAAAAAGAGGAGCATATAGCTGCCTTCATGCCTACTGGGTTTATTCTCTCATTCTAGAGCACTGTTTTTCAACTACACAATTTCAGGATGTGTGTATATATATATATATCCTTGCTTTAGTTTGTTTTACAGTGACTCCTGAAGGAGTAACAACTCTTTGCCTAAGAAGATTGTTCCTTACGCAAAGAGCAAAAACATCTGGGATTAGATTAACTCAATCTTCTCCTGCATTTTACTCTGTGCGATGGTTTGCTCTACCAAGGGAAGCATTTCTGCTCAGACTTAAGACAAAGCAGACACTACATCAATGGGCTGAGCAGAGAATAATGATCACTTGCATGCTTAAATTAAGGTACAAGCCACAGCAATGTAGATCTACTTCGCATAAGCCCTATTTCAAAGCAAACCAGGGCATGAGAGAAGTGGTATTTGTCTCAGGCTGACAGGATTTCTGTAAAATGAATGAGTAAAACCATTGGGAGCTTTGCTTGTACTGTTCCAGCAGCCACCATCTTGACTTTTGTGACAATATCCTGTGGATATCCCTGAAGGTTGAGCTGCAAAATGGTTTCTCTCTTTTTCATATTTTCTTACAAAGGTACAATACAAAAAATGCCAACGCTTGCTGAATGCCCTGATATTGGTATCATACCAAAAGGAGAGTTCTCAGACAAAATCTGGTCTGTTATTCTTCCCATCTTGCTGTTCCCCATTTTGTCTTTTTAAAATTGGTTTTATTGTAATTCCTGGCTTTAATTGTTCTGAGTTGCTCAGAATCACTGGGAGTCACTGACATACACATTTGATCAATAGATAGATATGAATCTATAAAATGGCAGCTTTTACTCTTTGAGATCTGTGCAAAAGATGGAAATTCAGCCAGCAAAGCCAACAGAGATGGGGTTTGCCAGAGAATTGATACATATTTAATGCAATATTTATATGTCGGAGTATGGAATGCTATAGTACTTGGATAACATACAGCATTTATTAAAACCAAGAGGCTGGTAAAATGGAATAGTAGTAACTACATGATTATCTAAATGTTAAAAATATTAGGAAGAATGATTTTGTTTTAATACTTTGGAAATTAAAAGCAAAATAATCATATTTTGACAGTTGCAGTAAACTGAAAAGCCTAACAAAAGACTTTTGCTGCTGACAAATGAAGATATCAGATAAAAATATTAATCATCACATGAAGCTAATGTGTTTGTTTATTTATTACAGAACTCTAACTGCTCTGAGTGAACCCTTGGCATTTTAAAAAGATTGATTGATTGATTGGTTGGTTGGTTGCTTGATTTTCAATAGCCTTCCAATTCAACCAACTGACTGAGGTTAATAAAAAATAGAAAAGCCTATACTTGAGGTGACTGTTAGCAAGTATTGGATACACTGAGAAGTACAGTAGCATGCTTTATTTGAGTGAGCTTACCCACTTCAATTAATGTAGAAATTTGTTTATAGAAATAAGTGGGTCCAAGGAATGCATGGGTTAACATGGTCTTTCCTGAGAAAAGCTCTCTTTTCACTTAATATTCATGTATTAGACCAAGAATACTTAACCTCCATATCCCTTCTCAGATAAATGTATTAAAATTAAAATGCATAAAATCGAATACAAAGCTATAGACTGCATTGCAAAGGAAAACCATTTTACTGAAATATAGTTATCAAATTGTTTAAAATGAGAAAGCTAGTAATATAGATGAAAATAAAGCTGTCATTTCTTTTCTTACCTAAATTCGCGGATCCTGTACTAAGCAGCCATTCTTTTTTTTTGTAAAAGTTTTTTTGTTTTTTCTTTCTCATACACATATCTTAAATGTACAGTTTTTCATCCAGTAAACACATTTTCTTTTAATTTCTATCATTCTAAACAACTTACATATGATATATTCGAGATTGCTGTTCTACCATTTCATCTTCATTTTACAACAACCCTTCTTCTCTCTCTCTTCTCTTTCCTTTCTCTCCCTTCTCCCTTCTGCTTTCTACTTTCTTCTCTCCTCCTCTCCTTCTCCTTCTCCTTCTCTACTTCCCTTTCAATTCCCATACACCTCTCTTCATCTTCCCTTCTTGCCTTCTCTCCTACACTTCTCTCCCCTCCTCTACTTCTTCTCCTCTTCCCTTTCTACTTTCCTCCTTTCCCCTTCTCTTTCCTTCTCTCCTCTCTCTCTCTTTTCTTTCTATTGTTGTTTTCATTCCCACTTTAATGTTTCCCAGATGGTATTCGAGCAAACTCGATTATAATCTCCTTTTCAATTTACTTTCCCATTTCTTAGGTTCACATATATCATTTAAATTGTATCTGTATATAATAACTCTCTTTTTTATTTTTACCCCCCTTGCCCCCTCGTGTTTGAGTAGAGTATTGTCCAAGTCCCATCTCATTCCACTTATCCAAATACAAAGTTCATATTTAATACAAATTTAATTTTACCTTATAGGCTTCTTCCATTCTTTCAATCTTATTTTAGTATATTCTATCTTTATTCTTTAATCAATATCTCTATCTGCCCTACTTCTTAATTTCTAACATTTATTCAGTTAATTATCTTATTGTATTTATCCCTTTATCTTTAAAAAACATTAATCCATTTTACTTTAAACAATATATATCATATTCTTAATTTTCCGATATTAAATCAAAATTCCATCTCATAATTCTACTACAAAGTCATTTTGCCTTACATCTATCTATTCACTTAACAATTAATTACTACTTCCAATTTATGATCATTTTTTCTTCTGAGTTTTACAAAAAATTCTCTTATTTCAATTTATCCTTTAAAACATTTATCCATTTTTCTTAAAAACAGTGTAAGTAATATTCTTCCATTTTTCTTTATATGATAAATTTTATGTCATAAATATCATTTTAATTTTTATGAATTAAGTAGTTTTAAATTTTTTATTAATTATTCAATTTTTTTCTTTTTACTCTTTATCCCCTTCCTTCCATCTCCTAAAAGAACTTTTCCCCTTCCTCCTATTTATAATATTCTCCCTTTTAACCATTTTCTTTTGGTCTCTCCCAAAATCCACCTTCTTGTATTTTCCCTTTATCCCATGGAATGGGATACAACAGAATTATGATGGTTGAAGTATCCCAAGGTCATGTAATCATGTTTTGCAATTTTCTGACAAGCAAAATCAATGGGGAAGTCAGATTCACTTAACAGTCATGTTACTAACTTAACAACTGCAATGGTTCACTTAACAACTGTGGCAAGTAAAGTCATAAAACAGGGTAAAATTCATTTAACAACTGTCTTGCTTAGCAACAGATATGTTGGAGTCAATTGTGGTTGTAAATTGTGTATTACCTATATTATAGAAAATTATAACAGTTACTTGACCCTTAAAAGTTCAATGCTGAATTAGGAATTGTTTTAAATGCTCCTACTCTCCATTTAATTTGAGAATAAGATCAATGTTGCTAGTATGGAGTCAAGACAGCAATATTTTGCTTCTCACTATATCCAAATTTATTTATTTAAATGGACCTTTTTTGATAAGGTTGTTTTGAACCACATGAAGATGGAGACTAAAAATTAAATCAACATGGTGGCTACTACCTATTATGTAGAGGAATATCTGCTACATTTATACTCTGCATTACATCTACACTCTTTATCTACTATACACAATCTTTCCAGTTATATAAAATACTATACAATAGATTCATAGTATTGAAAATCTTGTTATTTTACTCTTTTGTTGAAAACGAGTATGTATATTAATATACCCCGTATTTTTCGGAGTATAAGATACACCAGAGTATAAGACGCACCTTAGTTTTTGGGGAGGAAAATAAGAAAAAAGCTGATTGGGGGTGGATCTGCCTCCTGGAATATCCCCAATCAGCTGTTCCAAAAAGTGAATTTTAGCAGCAGTTTCTATGGTTATGAGCTCTGTGCCTTGCTTTTTTTTCTGCTTCTGAAACTCTGTTTCAGGAAAAACATTTTTTCTGCCTCTGAAACTTCTAAAATGGAGTTTCAGAAAAAAACTTTTTTTTCCTGCCTCTGAAAGCCTCCCAAACAGAGCTTCAGAAAAAAAGTCTCTCAGGCTTTTTTTCTGAAGCTCTGTTTGGAGACTTTTTTTCCTGAAGCTTTTTCCAGAGGATACTTTTTTTCTGAAGCTTCTTTTGGGGAGTTTTTTTCTGAAGCTTCTTCCGGAGAGGCTTTTTTGCTGAAGCTTCTATCGGAGACTTTTTTGGAGACTTTTTTTTCCTGAAGCTTCTTTTGGAGGCTTTTTTCAGCCTCCGAAATCTCTTTTTTCAGCCTCTGAAATCTCCGTTTGAGAGGCTGGGCAGGGCTGCATTCAGAGTATAAGACATACCCTGATTTTCACCCTCTTTTTGGGGGGAAAAAGTTGTGTCTTATACTCTGAAAAATACGGTAAAATACATACTTATAGCAATATGATTCTTCATTTTCAGCATTTTCTTTAAATGTAAATAGTTCTAGTATGCAAAATAAGTAGTTGACGTTAAGCACATATTACTTCAATTGTTTTAGTATTACAGTTTTAATAGGATGAATTAAACATTTATGACAAATTTAGAGGAAAATGAATTAGATTGACAATGAAAAATTGTATGGGAAACAGATCGATTTTAATCTGAAAGCATGAAACAATGCAAAATGTAATTTGTTCGTGGAAAGCAGACAAGACTGTCCTCAGTCAAAACTAATAATTCTACAAATAATATTTCTAATAATACACTGATATATAACAACTGATGACAACAGTGTTGACAGCACCATACTGGAAGAAAATACCATGCAGTGACAGAAATCTAAGTCCACTAATAGAGCTAGAAAAAGCATCTAATGCTGTTAAATTTGCAATTGTACTGTTAGAAGAAATATATATGAGCTGACCTTTCCATAAATCAGGAACCTCTTGAAACATGACTGTGGCAATATATTACCATGGAAAAATGTCAAAATTATGAAAATGACCGCAACATATACAGTAGGTATGACTGTTTATTACTAAATAAGACACTATGCTAGGCAAAGTGTATAATTTCACAAGGCCAGTTTTTCTGGTTATGTTCAAGTTTGTTTTTGCCTTTAGGATGGATTTTGTTTACTTCAGGTCTTAGCAGTCATGAAATTTATATCTAAAACCAAAACACTTGTATAAAATAAGCTTAGAGCTAACCAGTATTCCAGCCATGAAATTTACAGCAGTATGTGACTTTAGGCCTGTTGCTACTTTTTAGCCTAGTAAGAGAAAATGTACTATAGCTTGCATTTCTTTTATAAAAAATATTTTTATTGATATTTACAAAGTTAAAAACAAGCACATTGACAAACTGTGACAAACATAAACTACATAATCTAAACATTAATAACAAAGTTGACGCAATCAAATCATATATTCTACCCAAATGGAATTCCTATTTCAAACGACCCCAATAAATTAGATAAGAATTTTTTAACAGACTTAGATAAAATTACTTCTAAATTTATTTGGCAGGGAAAAAACCGCGTATAAAAAAAAAAGTTACAAGAGCACAAATCGGGGGGGGGGGGTCTAGGCCTGCCTAATTGGCAACTATATTATCAGGAAGCAACTTTATTATGGGTTAAAGACTGGGTTAATCTTTCTAGACAGCGCATTCTGACTATTGAAGGACATGACCTGTTGCAAGGGTGGCATGCTTATTTATGGCCAAGAAAAGGGAGATAAAAATCATTATTATTTTAATGACCACTACATAAGAGATACATTACTCAAGATATGGAAGAAAATAAAAACACAATTTTATACTCAATATCCAAGATGGATAGCACCAGTTGAGGCAGCAACCTACCCGATTGTTCATAGCATAAAAAGAAATTTAACATATGGTGACCTGATGGATGAAGTGGGAAACATGATTACATGATCTGAATTAATAAATAAAGGGTGGAATATTGATTGGTGGCCCTATCTACAGGCACAATCCAAATTCAATGCTGATAGGAAAGAATTAGGAATATATAACCGAAACCAAGAATTAGATTTAATCTTATTAGGACCACCCTCTAAATTTATCTCTAAAACATATAACTTATTACTATATAGATTCATTGGGGAAGAAATTTTGAAAGACTCCAGGACTGCCTGGGGGAGGAATATAGGCAGAACGATTTCTTTGTTGGAATGGCAGTCGATTTGGGATAAATCTTTGAAAAACACTGTTGGCTTGCCTAAAGAACGCACAGAGTCAAATATCACCAGAACTGTTTTACTCGGCACGGCGTCATTCAGCAAAGCAATAGAAAATTGAAGTCAGCGTTGAGAGCATCCACCTCTCAATGCCCGTTTTAAAGAGCGTGGGGCACTGCGCACCAATCAGGGATCATGGTTTGTATTATGCATGCGCAGTTGCTTACTCGCAATGTTGGACTGTTAACCCTGCCGCGTCGCACACCCTCCACCACAACATTGTGTCCTCCTCGTCCGCCTAAATACACACACACCCCCAGTGCTCTAAGTACACAGGTCCTGCAGGCAGATATGTATTCACTCCTGCTTCCCGGGCATGCTCGGCTAACGTGTTTCTCAAGCATGCTCCGCTGACGAGCAGATGTAATGGGGCTCGACAGGCTGCCCCCTCTACCAGGACCTCACCTGCATGGAGAAACAGAAGACACGTTAGGGAGGGGAAAAAGACCCCCGTTAGGACACTGCTGTGCTTCCCCCTGGTTTATGCGGATAGGTTTGGTGGAAGCATCTGAGAAGACAAGGAGTGTGGACATCTTGGGGAGACACCCAGGAGGCCTCTTCGACGGGGTAACCTTTCCATCTCACTAGATAAGCTAAGTGGCCGCGTCTAAGCCGTGAGTCCAAGATTTTGGAAATTTCAAATTGATCCCCCTGAACAGGGCCTGGTCGGGTGTAATGTGTTCGTATGTTGTCAGCTGGCTTTAAAAGGCTGCTGTGGAACACTGGGTGGATACGGCCATATAGTTGGGGTAGGCGTAATTGCACGATGACAGGATTAATAATCCGAGTTATTGGGAAAGGGCCTATATATTTAGGACCTAATTTTTTACTGGGTAGTCGAGAGCGGATATATTTGGTAGATAAAAATACCATTTGTCCTACAAAAAACGGTTTGGCTATTGCCCGTTTTTTATCGGCATGGAGTTTGTAGGTTTCCATGGCCTTGGATATGGCTGTCCGGACCTGAGGCCACAAAGTGGTGAGCCTTGTGCTCCATTCACTAGATGGTAGTGGGTCGTCCTTTGGTGAAGGTGTTAATTCCGGTATGGCAAGAAACTCCTCACCCATTACTATTTTGAATGGTGTTAAGCCGGTACTACGGTGTACCGTGTTGTTATAGGCTACTTCGGCCATCAGGAGTAAATCAAACCAATCATCTTGTTGATATCCTACATATGTCCTTAGATAATGTTCCACTACGGTGTTCGTCCGTTCAGCTGCTCTGTTCGTGCAAGGGTGGAAAGCTGAACTGAGACCTTGGGTAGCTCCTATTAAATGCACAAATTGCCGCCAAAATCTGGTGGTGAATTGTACTCCGCGATCCGAAATAATCCATTTAGGAGCCCCATGTAGTCGGTATACGTGTTGAATGAATAATTTGGATAGCTTACGTGCAGACGGTAACTTCTTACATG
>JANHFM010003844.1:98824-110263 GCA_032468115.1 Grayia smithii
ACACTAATTGCAGGCATCTGGAACTAAGCTGAGCACTTAGCCAGAGCATTAATTAAGTGCACCACCGAGGCTCTTCTGATACAGACCTGCTGCAGAATGTAATGGAAAAGAGATGGACAATGTACCATGCACAGGAAACTGTGTAAGGTGCCTATTTTCACCTTCCCCATTGTGTTGTTAAGAATCGATAACCTTTATAAAAGTCCAGCAACTGAAATATCTTTTCCTGACTAGAGTCTGTTGGATTACTATAGTTGCCAAGGGAGATTTTATTGATGATGTGATATTCTGCAGTCTGTGATATGGCAAGTCACCCAGAACGGGATGCTTTCAGCTACCGCTTCTGTTCCCCAGTATATTCACCACTTGCTATGCACAAAGTAATCTCTCTGTTCTCCTTGATATTTGATGCTGTATTGATATTAGTAATATTTATTGTAGAGATGCTCTATTGGTTTTTATACATTCAATTTGTTACGTTGTATCTCATGTACCACTTAGGGATAATTTTAATGATGAGAATAAATTGCAAGATAATAGTAAATAGCCTTTAGATGGTGCCAAACCAATCAAGAGAGATAATTACATTCAGAGAAGTGTGCATTGTTAACAAATAGAGCTAAAGAAGCCATGAGGAGCCAGACAAATCCCCCCACCCCTTTGGAAAGTGGACACCTTGCTCAAGTGTGAAGGGGAAAAAAAAGAGAATAAAGACTTGCTCATAGTCCAAACAAATTGAAAGTAAAATGCAAATCAGTAAAATGTAAATTTGTAAGCACTGAAATGTGAGTCTGGATCCAGTATTTGCTGCAATCAGTAGAAATGTTACCCTCTTTTGGAACCTGCACCAGTGGGCATTTTCTTTAGACAGTCTTGTAAAGAGCTTACATGATTCAACAGCTTTTTCATGTGTAAGAGTTCTGTGTGAACTTCATTATTAATGGCTTGGATTTTCTATTTCATAGTGGAGTATTTTCACCGTTAAATTAATTGTGGTTGGTACGTAGGGTGGGTAATATTTGGAGAAATACTACCGTGCTGTTTGTATTCCTTAGATTGTAATTTCTTTTAAAATAGGTAATGAAAATTAAAAATATTTCTCTTCTTATAAAAAAAAATGCAAATCAGAGGGAGAGGAAGGAAAAAAAGAATGTGCAGTAATATTATTTTTTCCAAAATAAGACCAATGAATTAAAAAAAACCTCATATAACCACTTAGGGGAGAATTCAATTCAATATCAAAATTATTGGCCTTCTAACAAACACCCCACACCTTTTTATTGTCTAAGATTGGCTTCTGCACCCAATGACTGAAAACAAACAAATGGAACATTAACTTTTAAAAAGGATCTGGGGATTCAGGAAATTATAGGTCAGTTAGCTTAACAACAGTTCCTGTAGATACAGGGAAGCTTTATTAAGGACAGATTACTAAGCATATTAAGGACATTAAGTCTGCAAAGTTTCAGCTGAGTAATTTCAAATGATTCACTGTGGTACATGTTTTAAACTCCCCCTTGGCACCTTATTTTATAAGGCAACAAATAGCAAGGAAGAAGAATTAAAATACTGCAACCTCCAAATTGTTAAGCAAAAAGCATAGAGAGTAGCTGTACTGAACTCATGCGACATTTGTCCTGATGGCTTATAGGAATATTTAGCTTTTTCTGGAAATAATGCAAATTTTGCTTCTCCTGGAAACAATGCATTATATACAGCTTGCACAAACTCTTTTTTTTTTTAATTATGAAAAACTGTATTATCACTTTGTTAGTAATAATATATTGCGATCTATAGTTATACTATAGGAAAATGTTTTAACAACTGAGTATATTATCACAGATTCACTCACACAATGAAAACATTCACATCTCTCTGTTGCTCTCCATCTCTTCAAGGAAACCTACCAACTCAAACAGGAAAATAACAAGTCTCCATATTATAGGACAGGGCTATCAAACTCGCAGGCCGCGGGCTGGATGTGTCACATGCTGGCCACGCCTACGCCCTGTTTAGCAAAGGGGGGGAAAAAAGTCCCAATACATCATGTGATGCTGTTGTGTCGCTGCGAATTTGACACCCCTATAATAGGATTTGCAGAGATTATCCTTTTCTGCATGTTTTTATCCCCACAATTTACTTTTCAGATGCCATGGGAAACATAAACATCAAATGCGATCATATAATTGTTAATGGATATGTTAGTCCTGATCTTTTCCCTAATGATTCACACAATGAAATGTTTTGTCTTTTTAACAGCCAGTGTGTCCTTTTTAAATGAATGATCTATGACAGCAACAGTAGCTTTTCCTGGTCAGGCACTACCAGCTCACTTAGAACACATCCATGTGTTTGTGTTGCTTGGCCCAATATGCGTTGCATTGCATTTAGACAGAATTGCATTTGCCATTTCGTTGTCCCTTCACCAATTTTGAAGGGATCCTTCTGAGTCATCAAAATCACTCCACTCTCTCTCCGCTGAAAAACAAAACATTTTGTGTCCTCGCCAGCTTGACTTGCTAACTGTTTAACTGTAATTCCAGACCTTTTATATCGGTTAGATAACATCACATTTTACATCTCCCGCTGTAAAAACTGTTCATTAATTCTTGTTCCTATCCTTTACTAGCTCAGAATTTTTAGCTCAGAGAATCATTGTCTCTGATTTTTGACAACCTTTTCAGAAGGCCTTTTGAAACCCTTCACATACAAGGACTATGCATCTATCTATGAGGTTGATTACATTCGCAAACAAATGGTTTACATTTGCAGTAGCCTTATTGATTCTTCTTTAGCAAGGTAACGATAAAATCACCTTCAAGTCAAGGAAGATTCCCAGTGACTTCATGGACAGATTTAGATCCTCTCTAGGCATTAGAGTAGAAGAGATCTTCCATTTCCGTCTTCTTGATTTTTTTTTTTAAATCTCAGTCTAGCTCACATACATTGTCTTCCCTGATGGTCTCCCATTGGACCATGATGTTGGTGGTTTGTGTGTAGCAAGCCAACTTATTTTCTTTAAAACAGGACTATCAAATCTGGGTTGCAAAAATCCAATGACCATTAGCTAAGAGTTTACAGAAACTGTTGCTGACACCATGGTCATCTGAATTTTTGAAGCCCAGATCTGGAAATTAGAATATATTTATAAAATTAAAAGATAAACTGGGGTAGCAGACCTACCAGATACTAAAGAACATGACCCATGGGGAACCCAGTCCTATCTAAGGGCATCATGGAGAAAGAGCAAAGAGAGGAAGAGTAAGTATCTTCTGCTTACTTAGGTTTACTCAGATCTTGGATCATCATCAAATTTCACAAATGGATGTCATGTATAATTATTATACTACCCAATGACTTTTCTGAGAACATATTCCTGACAGAGATTATTGGAAGTAGGTGAGGTGATGGGGGAAGGGGCTCCCTCAGACTGATAGGCACAGAGTGATGAGTTGCTCTGTGAGTGAGATGAGCAGTCTCTAAATTTGATAAACCAATAAAATAAAATAAAAGTGTGTCTTGCATAGGTTTCTGAGCCAAGGCAAATATTTGGGAAGTGCATTCTTGTTGAGTAAAATATGCGAGAGAAAGAACATTGAAAAGTCAAACATTCAAAATTTAGCATTCTTCTCCATTAAAATTTAACACAGCTCACCTAAATTTAAGATGAAGAAAAGGGGAAATGATGTTAACAGAACAGAAAACATTGATGCAAATACAACATTAACCATTTATTTGGTATTCAGATTGCATGAATATATTTAAGATATTTCTCTGTTAACAATGAAAAGATCTTTGCAATGTTGGTAAGGTTTAAGATAGTCTTACTGGGATCATGTGTTCCCACACACAATATGAACAAAGGAGAGAGTTGCTAATATATACGGCATATATGGGTGCTTTTGTTTTATTTGAAAACTTCAAGAAAATAGAAAATTATACCCAGGAATTCTGAGGGCATTTGTGAATTGTTCGCGTTTTAGTGAAATATTCTTTTCAGGAGCATTTCCTTAGGTCAGAGGTCTTCACACCTGGAAGCTTTAAGACTTGTGGACTTCAACAACGTAGCTGGCTGGAGAATTCTGGGAGTTGAAGTTGACAAGTCTTAAAGCTGCCAAGTTTGAAGACCTCTGCCTTAGGTGTTTAATTATTTGATCACTTGCTATGTAGTCCACATGACTTTTTGCTTTTGTTTCAGTGCAGAATGGAAAATTTAATAAGATCAACTGATGGGACTGGGTTTTTTAGTGTATTTTAATTTTTTTAAATTTTAAACTTCTAATTTTAATTTTAATAATTGATAATTTATTGATATTGTATTTATATATGTGGTTTTAGCGATTGTTGTTGTTTGTCCTATATTGTGAGCTGCCCCGAGTCCTTCAGGAGAAGGGCGGCATATAAATACAATAAATAAATAAATAAATAAATAAAATTGAATGATGTAGTTAATGGCAAACAGTTTATAATAAATAGAGACGTAAAAGGGGAAGCATGATCCTTGTGTTTAATTGCTGAGGTGGGCATTAAAGTGAGTAAGCAATGACTTCACTTTTCTGCATATACTATGTGATTTTCAAATCACTTAATAACAAGTTTGTCGATTTTCCAATCTTTCTAAATACAAATTTAGAAACTCTTTATGTGATGATTTTTTTTAAACATAGTGAGAATCCTGGAACTTTTCAGTGAAGTTATTAAGCATAGTCACATGTTGAAATAAGAATTTTAAAAGATTATAAAACCCTACTTTATTGTTATTGTTTTTTTTAAAAAAACAACAATGTGTATTTCCAAGGAAAATTCATTTCATAAATAGCATGAATGACTTCCCTTCTTCCTCTCTCTCAGCATCCTATATTCAGACTGCTTGCCATTATTTCCCTATAAAAAGACTACATTTTTCTTTAGTCTTTATTAACTCCTCAATGTTCGTAATATAATCAGAGACAATCATTAGGAAGTAAATCCAATCAATTTCAGTGGAATTTACTTCCAACTAAATGGGTTAAGTTTACTCTCCAAATAGCCTTTTCATTTGGCCTCAAAAGATGTATAAATGAAAATAGGAAAAATGAATTGCTGTTTGAAGTAATTAATGGATATTGCCAGTCTGTAAAATAAGTTTAATGTTTCAGACTCATCCAATTTCAATCAGATTTTATGTTTTACTGTAATAAACTTAAATAGTTGTAAACATAACCCCTTAATTTTTTATTTTTAAACCTCATGGCATTTTGAGAGAAGAGATAAAAGATAAATGGACATATTAAAGTAAGGAACTCTTATATTCCTTACAGATTATAAGAGGGGTTTGTGGACAATGTGCATTTTTCCCAATGGGCATTTATAGTTTTAAATAATAATTGTTAATCCTTTTTTTAAATCAAAGGATGTGGAGGAACTGGCTTTCCTATGAGTCCAAAATGATTTGAAAGAAGTGTTTTCTGACCTATCACAAACCAAGCATGTATTTGCTATTTGTTAAAGGAATCTGATCATTTTCAAGTTTCCAACAGGTTAGGAGTTGAAACAATTCTTAATACGTCAGGATTTTTTTCAGACATGAAGCATACATAGACCTATTATTACCTGTTCATCTTTTTTTCATACTGACTGTGGTGGTGATGCGAACTGGGTGAAGCATATTGGTATCTGTGGGAACATTTATTTGTATGTTTGTTTAGTTCTTTGACTTTTGCAGGAGGGGTTTTAAATAAAATTTTAAATTATTGTACATCATTTGGAGTTAGAAGACAATATAAAACTTAAAAGCAGATAAGAACTATAAGTCTCGTTAATGGGAAGTAGGGGAGCTTAGAATCATAGATTCAGCAGTGTTTTGAACCATTGTCCAAAACACATCCTCCATAGCATTGTATCGGGGATACTTTCTCCATAACAAATCCCCCTGCTCCCGCCCCAGCTCTGGATCAATTTCCAATCTGGCTACTTTTACTGACTTTTTCTCCTACATTAAATCTGAACCCATTCTGTCCGTTCTTGGAAAGTTATTCTGCTGATAGGTGGCTGGACAGAAAATATCTTAAATCCCTTTACATTATTCCTTTCCAACATTCCATTGAATTGAAAAGAATAAAAAAGCTAGAAAGGAGAAATCGAACAAAAACATTTGAAAGTTAATTTTTACTGTTATTAAAGCCTTCATCTCCTTCTGCCAAAGCCCAATGGAATGACTGTTGAGCAGAAGGAAAGGAAATTCCAGCGGAGTTGGTTTCTTAGGAGAGCACCTCCAATACAATTTCTATTTGTTGTTGTTGTTGTTATTCCTGAGGAATCAGTAATGATTTGAGCACTTTTTTTTTTCTAAAAGAAGCAACAACTAGACATGACAAGAAATTAATATTAAGTATCAGATATCAACTGACAAAGGGACGCTCAGTGGCTAAGATGCTGAGCTTGTCAATCGAAAGGTCAGCAGTTCAGCGGTCTGAACCCCTTGTGCTGTGTCACAGGGTGAGCTCCCCTTACTTGTCCCAGCTTCCGCCAACCGAGCAGTTCGAAACCACATAAAAATGCAAGTAGAAAAATAGGGACCAACCTTGGTGGGAAGGTAACAGTGTTCCATGTGCCTTTGGTGTTTAGTCATGCCAGCCACATGACCACGGAGACGTCTTCAGACAGTGCTGGCTCTTTGGCTTTGAAACGAAAATGAGCACCGCCCCCTAGAGTCGGGAATAACTAGCACATATGTGAGAGAGGAACCTTTACCTTTACCTATCAACTGACAACAAGATAGATAAAGGATTTTCTCTCTCTAGGAACTAAACTAGATAATCTAGCCAGGTAATTCAGAACTGATTAGGTAGGTAGGTAAAGTAAATCTTGTCTCTGTTACAGATGATGGTTGAGTTACATATGATAATTGATCTCTGTAATTATCTTCACCAATGCATTTATATCTCCAATAGAAGAGAATAGGTAGCTCAGGGTTAAACTATGGAGACCTTGGTGCTGAATTTTGGTTGTTATGGGGGGAGAATTGTTATGGAGAAAATATCCCCAATACAGAAGAAATGATTGGACAATCGTTCAGAACACTGCTGACACTATGATTCTAAGCTCTATGATACTTCTTCCCATTCATGAGACTTATACTGTTGTTCATGGGTGTCAAACTTGCGGTGTCACATTGCCGTCACATGGGCTTGTGTGTGAACCATGGGCTGCCTGTTTGATACCCCGCCGTAGTTCTTTCTTTAAATTTTATATTGTCTCCCAACTCAAAATGACAGAAAATAACAAAAGTCTCCTCCCTCAAATATATAGTGCACTGATAATGTTATCCAGTTGGGTAATGAAACATCTTCAAGCAAATAGTCAAGCTTAGAGAGCATCAAGGACTTCATATTTACATTTGGCTTGCCGAGACAGTACTTTAAAGTTAATGTTATTTTCCTGGACACCCATCAGCATGTTAATGATTATGCAGCATAATAACATGTGCATTTCCACTGCAGCATCTTTTGCTTCTGTAAACAAGCTTGGGTTAAGGTTTAGGCTTGCAACTATTCTATATGGTCATGGCAGTGTTTTTATTTTTTTCATACAATATTCATTCATTCATCCATTCATCCATCCATGTAAAGAATATAGTTTAATATTAGTTTCTAATTTCATAAAGTCTGAGCAGAAAAAAAATCAAAGGCAAAGTTAAAATATTAAAAATGTTATAAGAAAAAGATTTTCTCAGAAATTTTCTAACGCTAGCTTTGAGATATTGGACTATTGTCAAATATTAAAAAAATGTGTTCTTATAATGCTTAACTCATACAGATTATTTACACATTATGTACATACTGCAGATAAACATTTAGAAAAAAGGTAAATATTTTTCCTCATGTAATTCCTTTTGCTATTATTAACAAAATGTTTGAAAAGGTTAGTAGAGACTCTTTTAAAATCTTGCTTTGGTGAAGAGTCAAGCAACAAATTATGCAATGAAAAGGAAAATAATCTAAAAGCAACCCCCCCTCCCCTGTCCCATCTTCCCACCACCAGTCTTTGCAACTTGGAGATGTATTAACCAAAAACCTCTTTCATCTGAGACAGAACAATGGATTTGTAATCTTACACATCTGGACTGCATTAGGCTTGAGAATGGGGCTCTAGCTGCTGTTATGAAAATGAGGTTGTGTTTCTTTCTCCTGGAAAATGTTAATATATTCTGTCCTATTTTGACATTATTAAATTCAGAGAAAATCAGTAATCAAGACTGTGGAGAAGCTCCACTGCCATCTTGTGCTGTTAAATTTGCAGGTCAATGCAAAAGAATTAATAGGGCACAGCAGAGAGGTCCCTTCCTTGACTACTTCTACATAATAATGACTGCTTCTTTGATGTGGAACTTGGAGGCGGTATTGGCTTGGTCTCGGCCTTGCTCTTCTGGAAGTCTGACATGGACAGAACGACATGGCTAGATTTAATAGGCATGAGTTTTGCTACTGATTGAATACAGGAGAAAAACTTGGACTAATGGATTGGAATGGAGGGGCTAGAAGAAATTAGAGAGAGAAAGAAGTCATGGCAGGTGGATGATTATGGAAAATAAAAGAGTAAACATCCAGCCTTCTCCCTTGTATGATGAAATTTTCAGTCAAAATCTGAAAGCCCAGAATAACAGAAATACCTGGACACTGCCCAGAGTTTCACATTTACAAAGAGAAGTGTCAAAGTTGCTTAAAGCTAATGTACTGGTAATATATATTTTACTGCAGGGCAAGGCTACTCCTAAACTATTTTGCCCTTTCTTATAGGGCAATGAGAATATATTTGAGCAAATAGAACAGGGCTGGATGTGTCACGTACTGGCCACACCAATGCCTGGTTTGGCAGAGGGGCAAAAATTCCCGATACGTCACATGACACCACCGTGATGACGTGAATTTGACACCCCTGAAATAGAAGCACTTCAGGTTAAACTAGAGATGGATACCAATTAGAATGCAGCTGTGTCTTTGTTGCAACAGAATGACACAGTGGGCAATTTGCTGTTTCATACTGGGTGAATTCAGACAACACTCTGAGCCAGAATTTTAAAACCATGTTTTACTTCCCAGAGTCCCTGGTTCCAAATAATGCTAAATTACACTGAGCCCCCAAATCCCAAACCATGTTATGGCTTAACATTATATGTAAACTAGGTACTTTAATTCAGACAGAAGATCATCTGAACATTTACAAAGGCGAACATTCATTTAATATAACTATTTTGAATTTCTGCTATGCATAAAGATTAGATTTCTTTTTTTAGCTGAGAAGAGGTGGTATTTTATTTACAATACCTGAGTCTGTAAAATTGCCTCATTCTTTCTTATCCGGTTCCATTTTTGTTCTCTAGCAGCTCTTATAGCTAAATAGCCTGTTTCTGGGTCATGTCCATGTTGTATTGAAAGGAAGGGATAAGAAATTATAACGAAATCTTTATTTTAAGGTATGTTTTTATAATAAAAATCCTTTTTGAAGGCAATTGTTTGCTCTCTTGACTAATTCTGTTAGCATCCCCTCGCCATGATAGTTCATTAATATATTCTATCTGTTTCTGCAATAATCTGATTTTTTAAAAATAAATTTCTCCAACATGTTTATTTTATATGTATTTTCACTCAAAGTAAACAGTCCCAAATATTTTTCCTCAAAGTTCATAAGTTGCATGCAAATTCAGATAGTATTTTAGTGCATTTTGGGAGATATTATGAACAACAACAACAAAATCCCAGGGGAATGGTTTTCAATTCTTCCAATTCTTTCTCTATTTCCTTTTTTTTCTGCACTAAATTTTCAGCTGAGTTTATGATGTTTTTTTTAAAAGCAAATGGTCAGGAACTCATTGCTGATTATAAAATCAACAAAGATTTTATATATTGTGTACATATATATATATATAATTTCAATATTGTCCATTATCTATTCTCCTGTCTCTAATTCAGCAATATTTATTCTTTGGACATTTTAATGCTGTTCCTTTATTTTTAAATCTTAATAAATAAAAAAATAAGAATTATAAAATTATCAGAGTTATTATTTTAACATTTTATATTGGTTCTTGAAAATGAACATAAATGGTTTTAAAATTCTATGTCAGAAATATTATATTCCTCATAACAGATAGAACTGAATTTCCTGCTATGAAAGACAAAAAAACAATTAAGCATAACATTTACTTATTCTTGTACATATAATCTTCCCAAACTCAGGGTCCTAACTATTCTTCTGCACCATTATTGTAACAAAACTAGATAAATTTTAAAAGTTTATGTGGATTACTATTTCAGGGCATTTTTTAAAATCCTGCTAATCACTCAGAATTGGTAGTTGCATACCTGTCATCCTGAGAAGATCTATTGCAATTACAACATTTCCAGAAGGTCCTGACCTGAGCCCTTCAAATTCTTAAGCTTTGGTAAATATCAAACATCAACTAAATTTTATCCAAATGATAATAAAGAAATAGCTTAGCTTACCATTACTTTCTATTCTAGAATGAACCACTTTTGTCTAATAATACCGATCTAGAAATAACACAGTGTAGAATCCTATGAAATTAGTCAAGTATGAATATTAAACTAAATTAGTTGGATGATGATAAAGATGCTAATGATAGTCTCAGATATCATCTCCATATTATATAGAAGTGTGTGTGTAAACTTTGTTTTATAAGGTAAGAAATTCATCTAATTGCCCTACAGCTACTTGTGCATATAATTATCATCCCACAACATTCCTTCCTTCTGTTTAAATAAAGGGAAAACCACAGAAAAGCCTCTATTAATTTCTTCTTTCAATGGAGACTGCATGAATAGAAAAAAAATTCTGAGATTTTTCATCAGGCAGTGAAAAAATGATGGAGTGAATGAATCATTCTGCTGAATTTACATGAAGTTCAAGGAGGTATTTCTTAGAGAGTCTTGCACTATAATTCATAAAAATTGTGAGGCCTATTATTTCTAGGGAAAAGATCCAGTCAGCTGAAAACTGCCGAAATACAATATTTGTCAATCTGTTGGTTAAAGTGGTGTTCCATGCACAGCCTTCCAACAACTCTAGCAGATTTGCAGGGTAGTTTGGGTGAGCAAAGCTTTCGCAATGGGTATTTTTGTTAAGCGGAACAAGAGTCAGAAAAATACTGAATTTGAAATAGCTTTAAGAATCTTTCCAGGTGACTTACCTGTCATATATTGGAGTATGAAAAGAGCTTATTGTGACAAAAGGACACTTAGAAGATTTAAAAGTAAAGGTGAATGTTCCCCTCGCACATATGTGCTAGTCATTCCCAACTCTAGGGGGAGGTGTTCATCTCCGTTTCAAAGCCGAAGAGCCAGTGCTGTCCAAAAACGTCTCAGTGGTCATGTGGCTGGCATGACTAAATGCCAAAGGTGCACAGAACGCTGTTACCTTCCCACCAAAGGTGGTCCCTAT
>JANHFM010003844.1:125126-137627 GCA_032468115.1 Grayia smithii
AAAATCTCCATTCCCACCCCACTCCAGGGGAAGGATATTGAAAAATCTCCATTCCCACCCCACTCTGGGGCCAGCCAGAGGTGGTAATTGCCGGTTCTCTGAATTACTCACAATTTCTGCTACCGATTCTCCAGAACCTGTCAGAACCTGCTGGATTTCACCCCTGCTTTAAGATGTATAAACAATGATAATCTTATAATACCTTCCAGGAGCATCTCCATTTTCATCAATCCGTACTTCTTCTCCTGAGACTCCAGTGAATGATGAATTGAGGAGAGACTCCAAAAGTTTGCTTCCATCAATTGGCTTCATAGCATCGCAGAGTCCAACGTGTCCCGGGCAAAGGGCATGATGCATATTTTGTAAGCCATGAGCCATAGCATAGATTGCATTGATAACAAATCCCATTTTACTGTCTTGGACGTAGTTTTCTTCTAAGCTTTCATTGCCTGTAATCAGAAGACAAAGCATTATTTCTAAAATGAAAATGAAACGAACTCTTTTCAAAATGTTCTTCTGCAGTGAAATCGGTATTTTAGACAGCCAGTAGCTTAAGAAAATGTTTAAAATGATCATTTTAACATTGCTTCAAATACCCCTGCCACAAAACCACCCATTTTTAATCCTCATCTTATAACTTGATCTTCAACATCTCTCACCAGCGGCTATACTATTGTTCAGCAGCATTTGAAATACGACAAGTTTCCTTTCCCTGCTCTAAAACGATATGGACAATGTATTTTCCAAAATAGTTCTGGAGGCTGTTGCATAGTATCAAAATTTATAGGAATGATGCACCAGTAAAAATGATACATTTATTTATTTTACATTTTGAATATTGAGAACGTTAGCCAATGTCTTCCTAACACTGGCAGAGATTTAATCATTCTAAAATCATGCACAGTGTAGCTTGTAGTGAAAAAGGTGGTGGTTTTATTGATTTGCAGTATGATTTTTATTGATTCCCCCCTCCCCGAAGTAATTCTGGCTAGAAAATAAAAGCAACAATAGGAAAAGTGGTATTGTAAAACATAGATGATCTTGACAAATAGGGACTCTTTTCTCTGAGTTGCTTAAAGGCATCATACTAATAAATAGTAAAATATTAAAGTACAATTAAAACAGAAACACCCATTGCCCAGTCTGCCACTGTAAGAAAAAGAACTCATCTGCTCATAGAATTTAATGGAAAATCCACAAAGCATAAGGAATTTCAAAGGTTCAAGATAGCACTACTATATCTGGAATGCAAAAAATCAAATCATGAGATGGCAATAAAGCAGAGGTCTTCAAACTTGGCAGGTTTACGACTAGTGGACTTCAACTCCCAGAATTCTCCAGCCAGCATAGTTGAAATCCACAAGTCTTAAAGCTGCCAAGTTTGAAGACCTCTGCAATAAAGCATCACATTTTCTGTACCTGTTTGCCATCTAGTGGACATCTGGATTTTTGAAACACAGATACGGCATCTGGCACAATTCGCAATTTGGGAAGTAATTTCAGAGGTGAAGAGTTATTAACAAATCCAAAGGTAGTTTTTCAAAAGGCAACTGGACCTTCTTGGGTTTTGCCTTAAGAACATTTTGCTTTTCATCCCAGAAGCTTCTTCAGTTCTGTTTCTTGGATGAAAAGTGAAATGTGTTCAAGGAAAAAACCAAGCAAGTCCAGTTGCCTTTTGGAAAACCACCTTTGGGACAATCATGACCTAGATGATTGAGAATCTCCATAGCTATTAACAAAATGTGCCATTTTTGAATGAACCAGAAAATATCCTTTGATGATATTATCAAAATGTGGGCAGACTAGCACAGGTCAAGATAATAGAATAGAATAGAATAGAATAGAACAGAACAGAACAGAATAGAATAGAATAGAATAGAATAGAATAGAATTTTATTGGCCAAGTGTGATTGGACACACAAGGAATCTGTCTTGGTGCATATGCTCTCGGTGTACATGGAAACAAAATATACATTCGTCAAGAATCATAAGGTACAACTCTTAATGACAGTCATAGGGAACAAATAAGCAATCAGATCATGTTAGGAAACAATCAACATAAATTTTAAGGATACCAGCAACAAGTTTACAGTCATACAGTCATAAGTGGGAGGAGATGGGTGATAGGAATAATGAGAAGATTAATAGTAGTGCAGACTTAGTAACTAGTCTGATAGTGTTGAGGGAATCATCTAAAAGGTGTTTCATGGTCAGGGTTATTTCACCTCCATATGATTATGTGGATTAAGAGATGAGTAGCCAAGCCCATGCTCCTGAAATTTGTCATCAACTGGTTAAATTTTGGTTAGGGCCTGATGATTCTATAGATTTTGGGATTTCCTTTCACCATGAACCAAATGTCTCAGATGAGTATATATCTTACATCGTACTACTGCAGAAGACGGCCTGTTTGCTGTCTGCACTAGATGAGACACAAAACTCTTGGCAAACTCTCTGCCTCTATGGTCCAAAGAAGGAATAGCATTTCAAAACTTAAAACTTGCCTTAAGAAAACTGTGGCTATGTTTTGGAGGTTGATATTTTGACCATTTGTCCCTTTAAAAATCAATCATGAAAGCTTAATTAAGCATTTCAGCATTTATAACTGTGCCCAGATTATCTTGATCTGATCTTGCTATGAGAAACCAGCTTGCAATGAAGCACTATAGTATAGTTCATTTGCCATTTTTGCAATTCAATAAGCGGTGGTTCTCCAGTGACCCACATTGACTCTAGAATAGTACTGACTTCCTTATACTGTGCTGCAAAGGTGAGATCAGATGCTGCTTTATCTGAGCCATATTGCTTGGGCACTTCCCATGCAAGTAAAATATTTGTTCTTGTCAGAAGGATGCTTAAGTGAGAAATTATATCTAAATGATGGCATTACTCATGAATGTGGAATTTGCATATCACACGTAATGAGTCTAACACCATATGATTGCTTCATAGAAGAACATACCCATATAAAGTGACTGCATATAAAACACATTTTAAGGGGAAAATGCATCAAGCATCATTGCACAAGGAAGTAAATTCACATGACTAAAAAGCTAACAAGAGTCACAGCAAAGATGTTCAACTAGGACAGAACTGCTTGATTTTAAAATATTATCAGGCCTATCAAAGACATATTTGTGCTAGGCCTAGACTTTTATTATTAACCCCATTTCTTTATTATTAATACAATTCCTATTGTGGGCTAAGCAACAATAGAATAAGTGTATTTCTTGTGAAACAACAAGCTGTTTTCAAAACATTTATGAACCTTTCACACCTTAACATATTGAAACCCAAAGTATGAATCAGATTCCATCAAGAAACAGAATTCATTAAAGAAGAGAAGGATTAGATCGGTGAGATATTGCAATCAGAATTAGCTGACTTTCTAGTGCAAACTTAGAAAATACTGGGGTTGCACACCAAACAATTTCTTACCTCTTCTTAAAGAAATGTATCCAGATTTGAAGGTACAACCCTTAGCACTCCTAAAAGCTTTGATAGGCAGAACATTTAAACACGTGATAAAACTTAATGATTGGATATTTAGATCAATGTGAAAGGGCCCAAAATGTTCCTCAAAATGTCACTTCATGGTGACAAAACAAAATTTTAATAAGGGGAAAAAAATCTGAATTTTTTTGTGGCCCACGCCCATCATTTTTCCCTATAATTGCTTCCCTGATGCTCCATTGTTTCCTATTATCATTCTTATTTCCAGTCCAATTTGTAACACACGCACTGGTGGTGATGTTTTCTAGCCATCTGGATCAGTTCCTCTCTTTAAGAAAAAAAAAAGAGAGAGAACTAATTTTTAAAAAGAAGGAATAAGAACAGCAGTGACATGATCACAGTAAGATCATTGTAGCGTTTTAGCAATAATTCATTCCTTGATGCCAGCCAAGTTTTAACAGATACATGTTTAGACAAGTGAGCCGTTTGGAATTAACCAGGAAGGGGGAAGAAAAGGAGATTGGGAGCCAGTGATTGGCCTAGATTGATGTCAGATTCTTAAGCCTATATTGGAGTTGCAGTAAACATGTTTGCTACATTTTGAGAAATTATTATACAAGAGAGTGAAAATTAATTAATTGACATATTCATAATCAGTCAGAAAAATTAAAAATCTATCGAGAGCTGAGGTGACAATCAATTCCACCTCACATAGTCAGGAATGATTGTCTCCTGTAAAAGTATTTAGCAAAAAGCTTCACAGTCCTTTCACCAGCATGCTTGGTTTTATATTGTTACCTGTCTAACATGGAATAAAACAAGCTGATCGTCATTCAACACTAAACAGCTCAGAAGTCACCGTACTTTTCAGTTTTTCATTACTAAAAGGGATTCAGGTAACTCAAATTCCACTCACCCAGGGGGATACCTAGGGTATAGACTCTATCCCTTTATTTATTTATTCAGCCATCTTGATATGGTTTTCTTTTTTCCTCTCATGGTCAGAGTTTGAAATTAGGGAAAGTAGAACATTCAGGTTCCATATTCCTTCAGCTGACAATAACATTGATGTTTTAAACTTTAGACAAGGTTAACATTACAACGACACCCTAGCAATTTCATTTCATTTCCATATCAGAAGCATTAAATGATCAGTCCTCAGCTAATGAGGTTACAACAAAGTGATGTAAGGGAATATAAAGGATAGGTTTATTAAGTGACATGCAGGAATTATCCTAAACAAATTGACCTCATTCCTGAGATAATACTGAGGTAATACTGAGGTAATGCTGAGGAAACAGCTGAGGCTGATTCAGGAGTAGATCAGCAAAATGGCAGGTATTTCTCTTTCCAATAGGCATAACTAGGCAACCAATGAATCATACTGAAGAGAAAACTCTTACTTATTACTTAGAATTTCATCACATTTATTATCAGGCTATATATTATATTAAATTTGTAGCAGTGACCTTCCCATCTCCCCTCTGTTGAAAACAGGTTCATTATGAAAGGTCAACATAAATGGAAATCCCCTAAATCTATTCCTTCCTCTCCTCTCCTCTAATGAAATCCAATACTTGTAACATTTCAAATCTCCACACCGTAGGCAGTTCACAAAAGAAAAGAACTCTCAGTTTTAAGTACAGCATGTGCTAGACAAGTTTTAGGAAGGGAGTTACTGGGGCCATCATCCTAATCCAGTTTGTAGCATCATACATTTATTTGGAGGGGTGGAAGGATGACCTGAATTTGTATTTGGACCCTTAGGGTAAAACTGACTTTCCCTTAATGTCAACCCTCCTAGCTAAATCAGATAAGAAACACAACTAGATGAACTAATTCTACTTTATACAGTACATTGACAGAATCTTGAAAGTATGAAGGCTGCAAACTTTCTGTTGCCAGTTTTAACTGCTTGATCCATTAGGGTGGGTCCTTTCCTTCTCTGAACATTACGTCAGTGGGGACTCCTACTTCTCTTGTCTAATTGTTTTCTAGGCAGCACCTTCCCCAAGGTCATCCACACATCCCATTACTCTTAAGAAGTAGCTCAGCATTGTGGCTGCTATTACAAACATGATATTAATGTGCATTTTTCTTGTGTATATGGCTTCCATTTTTCATGCTAACACCATCATATCAAGGATTCTTGATAAGTCATCAATTTTCCCATTCTTCATATGAGATTTTCATATGCAAAATTCAGGCATATTAGAGGCTTTGTTTCCTCCTGACGGCTTTACTTTTGATTTGACAGGAATGAAGTGTCCATTTCCATGTGCTGTCACATATAAATGCAGTATGTAAGCTGTGGAATATTTCAGGCACCAAATGCTATTATATATCAGCTGTCAGATAAATGAGAGGTGTATCTCTAAATGTAGCTTTCTTGGAGCTATTCTGGAGTTTAGATTTAAGCACCCTCTCCAGTCATAATAAGAGTTATGGGAACCGAAATCCAGCACATCTGGAGGTAACCAGGGCAGGGAAAACTGCTTTATCTCATTTTATTCATTATTTCTTTTTTGTTGTTGTTGCAAAATATTCCTACATAAGAATCCTCTCCTCTTGCTTAACTCTACCACCTTGTCCTATTATTACAAAACATCCTTGCCTAACTAGCCACCTTCTTAGGAGATCTTGGACATGGCACAGAGGGGAGTGAAATATTCTATTAACTCCCACTAGTGCCTCCAGAAAATTAAAGACCTAAAAATAGAAAAGAAGAAATTATGGTTTCATCTGATGCCACAGCACTCTTCAAGTCTATAGACTCAGAACTATTGAAAGAAACCATGGCAGCAGTGTTACACAGCACACCCAATCTAACCAAATATATTAAGTTTGAAATACCCAAAATCATGGACTTCATCAACCTTTGTCTCTCTATCTATTTTCTGAACAAATATACCAACAAATCAGAAGTACATCCTTGTGATCACCAGTTTCAGAATTTATACAGAGACTGTGATGCAGTGCCTAGAAATTATGGATCCGTACATAGATAACACCTTTGTCATGCTAAAAAAGGAACCACTAGAGAAGACACATAAAACTATCAACGTCCTCAAAGCAGTGGTGAAATCCATTTCTTTTTACTACCAGTTCTGTGGGCATGGCTTGGTGGGCTTGGTGTGACTTTGAATTTGTTCAAATCCCATGTTTGTGGTTCTTAGACATTGTGAATGCAACTCCTGAGATGCAAACAATCCCATGATGCTCTTTTATCCTTTCCCTTGGTCACCAAATGGTCACTATGTGATAGCATTTATGGGATGCTCTGCAAAGCAGGTCACTTCCAACTTTGAAATAGTTTTATGAAATTGCACCTTATATAAAGAGATTTCTCCTGGGCACACTAAAAATACAATTAGAAGTTCTTGAAATGTGCCTCTAAAGCAGTTGGTGTTTGAAACACAGATATCCCACTACGACGCTGTGCCCTTTATCCAAAAATAAAATCTAATTTAATGAGAAGGCCATCGTATTAGTGATGAGTTTCAAATAATGTTTGCATATGAAACGGGTTGGCCTAATACTGCATGAAAACCATGCTGTCTCACCTAGAGATATTCTCAAAACACAGCCAGAATTCTTGGCAAGTTAAACCTGAGAAAGAAATAAAATTTTATTCTTGTTCTTCGTTGCTGCAACTGCCTTTTTTAGTGTATCGACCCATAGTGAAGCAGAAATGCAAGCTATCTTTTCTGATTTTTTAAAATATTAAAATAGTGTTTAGAACAATTATCTACTATAGCAGGCCCTTTCATGGGAGAAAAATACAAGCACAGCATGTTCATGAAATTATTTTGAAGGGAACCCTTCCCCCATACATTTCCATTTTATTTCCTGCTTCTCACTAAGTTATGAACAATCCCTCTTTCTTCCTCTTTCATACAAAATAGCAGTGAGATAACTTTGTTAAAGTATTAGAATGACATTAAGGAGAAAATAATTATTTTCCTCTACTGTGGACTTCAAAGAGAAATGCCTCTGCTTATGTAGTCAGCATGGTACCAGCTATGCACAAGAGGAAAATAGCAGGGGATCTGAGACAACCTAAGTATGCAAAACTACAAATAGTCTTTGTGGGGAAAAGCCACAAGGTTCATTTATTCTAGTATCTAGTTTCCATGCAAATGTTTTATGAAGGTCTTGAATAGATATATAAAGGCAAGCTGATAATAATCTCCTGTTAAGTTTTTCTCTTTTTGAAACATCTTGCAAAACTGGTGGCAACAGCCTTGAGGAAAAAAAAAAAAAGATAATCCCCGTTCCCTGTCAGATGAGGCTATCCATGCTGAATCTACATATTCATGGAAACATCCCAGGAAAATACCACTGCCATCTGAATCAAAAGGAAGGACTGCAGAGAGTATAATCCTGAAAACCCTGTGGAATATCCCCCCACCAAGATTCAGGTCTTCAGTAAATTGCCTATTGGGCCATTCAGCTGTGTAATTACATTCCAGGAAGAAAGGGTAGAAGTTAGTAGCAAGGTAATTTGTCTTTACCATAATTACAGAACTATTATTTAAATTGTATGTGGGATCATATAATACAATCAGGTTATCTTATCAATAATCGGATAGGATCAACTGAAAGACTGGGTGAAAATTAATTGGTGAAGCTTCTTGAATGAGAAGAGAAATTTCTTCTTCTTCCTCAAAAAACAATCCAGTTGCCGCTACAAGCGGGGGAGGGGAGAAGCACATTTGAGGCTACTATTACCTGGATGACTGAGAATCTCCAGAGACGCTGGTGAAATGTACTACTGGACCTGTCCTTGGTCCTGAACTTAAAATCCTGCATATTGTAGTTAGTATTTATGGTTCTAATAATGTGTATGTCAGATTCTTCCAGCAGCCATTCTACTTCTCTTTCTCATCTACTCTAAGAAAGCGGTTTATTAGACTAGCATGTCCATCTCTGTTCATTTATGTAATTTATTAGACATATTCCATTGGATTGTTAGTGGTCTCCCATTCAAGAAATTGCCCAAAAGAACTGGAGCTATTCTCATAGGTTAACCTGACTTACAGTGCCCTGTATTTATTCATGTGTTGTCTATAGTATCCACTCTTATAATAAAACATTATTGTTTTCGATGTTAAATATCTGTACTATTTCTCTGGTTTTGGCAGTAAAATATTTTCCCCAAATTGTTAATTTAAAAAAAAAAACATTTAAAGACATTTTCATCTAATATTTTGTTGTGCCAGTTATTTTTTTCTAAGTACCCATCCCCATTTTTCTCTCTGCAACAATCATCTGAGAAGTGGAAACCAGGAACAATATGTAGAAATTATATACAATCAATTATTAGGTCCCAATGACACTGATCCAGTCAACTGTAACTACAAGTTGAACTCAGTGAACTTCAAGAGGGATGAATTATTTTTCAATGAAAACTGTAACCTTGTGACCCAAAATCAATGTAAGACCATATTCAGTAGTGGGGAAATAATGAAAAATGCCATTTTCTTCAGGTGTACATATTTCTTCAATTTCACTTAGTGAAAGGATTGAATCATTAATGCTATGATATTTGATTAGCATACACACAAATTACAAAAACAAAATCTACATCCTTTTTATGTGCATATTTTTATTATTAATCAATTTAATTTGTACTAGAACAAGGGTGAAATATTCCCGGTTTGGACCGGCTCAGGCGATCCGGTAGTGATTGTGGCCGGTGATTCAGAGAACTGGTAGCAATGGCAGCATGGGGCTCCACCCACCGGCCCAGCTGTCCTTACTTCCTGCTTTTAAAAGTAAAAAAAAGAGGCTCCGACGATCATGGCTCAGCTGTGATTTTCAGAGCCTTTTTTTTTTTTTTACTTTTAAAATCATTTTTTATAGCCTATTCGGCCAATAGGTTGTAAAAAAAAATGCTTTTAAAAGGTTAAAAGAAAAGGCTCTGACAACCAGGCAGCTCAGCTGTGATTGCCAGAGCCTTTTTTTTCACTTTTAAAAGCATTTTTTTTACAACCTATTCAGGAGAATGGGTTGTAAAAAATGCTTTTAAAAAGTTAGGGCGAAAAAATTGGCCACGCCCACCCAGTCACATTACCCCACCCCCACCAAGCCACGCCCACAGAACTGGTAGTAACACATTTTACATTTCACCACTGTACTAGAACATGATGTAAAATGTAGACCATGACAGAATTCTAGGAATAGCAAATTGCAAAAATAATAATAATAAATAAATAAATACAAAATCAACAGAAACATTAGAGCAAGCAGTGTAGCTTCGTTTGGAGAAAGTGTTTGAGGCTTTTTAACATAGACAAATGCTGTGGGTGGGGAACATGACTCAGGCATATAAATGTATGCATGAGAGATTTTAGATAGGGAAAACTCGTTCTATGAAGTTGAACTGTGGAGTGTTTGGGACAGATAAAGGAAGTTCTTCCCGGCTAGTGATTGTTATCAACATGCTCATCTTTAAAGGGCAATTAGATAAATCCATAGACAGGTACATTTATCAGTATATCTTAGCTGATTCATTTAGATAGCAGCTCTTATTATGAGCCACCATCCTGAGCTGCTCACGAAATAATAGAACATAAAAACACACAACCACAGTAGAAATTCCCTGTATCCTGGGCCAATAGTCTCCCATAATCTTTGCAGTCTCATTCTTCCCCATTGCTAAGATATATAATAAATCATATTTTAAAGCAACATACTATCAAAACCCGGAAGATGCCATTGTCTTCACAGTCTATTCAAATAAATCCCTGAGGCATGTGATTGGTAGATGGGGAAACAGAGTGCCCTTGACTTATATACCCAAGTTATGTTCCTGGGCATACATCCCATTTATTTCCACTTTGCTTTTTTCTGCTACACTGACTGTTAAACTATTAAGAGGGCAGGATTGGCTACTTAGGCCAAAAAAATATCTATAGCAAGAACACTTAGACTTATATACCACTTCACAGTGCTTTCCAGTCCTGTCTAAGCAGTTTACAGAGTCAGCATATTGGCCCTCACCACAATCTGAGTCCTCATTTTTACCTATCTCAGAAGGATGGACGGCTGAGTCAACCTTGAGCCTGGTGAGATTTGAACTGCCAAATTGCAGGCAGCCGGCAGTTAGCAAATGTAGCATGCAGTACTGCATTCTAACCACTGCACCACACAAATCCTTGTGTTATGACTTACATGCTGACTGAACCAGCCCAATCCTTATTTACATGCTGATTAAAACACAATTTTGGACGACCAAAAATCATGGATTATAATCCAAGAAGCATGTTAAATCTTCAGCAGGAGTTGATAAATGTATTAGTTCAATTCATGGTGTGAAGCTGATGATCTGAAAGAATTCCAGACAATTCTGTTTGATAAGCTAAAATGGAGGTACAAATTTCAATTTGTTGTTAATAGAAAGTTTCTGAGTTCAATGTAAGAAGTAGTTTGCGGCATTTCATACAAATTACTTGTAAAGAACAATAATGTTTATACTCAGTTATTTCAATTGCAGTTACAAAGATTTAGTGGTCTTTAGAATCTTATCAAATTGTTGGTATATTACTACACAATAGCAACAGTAGTTTTTTGTTTTCACTTTGTGATGTAGCAGTAAAAGTCTTGGTTACACTATACAGGTAGTTTTTGAATACCTTTATCACTTTCAATGTTATCTATCTACATGAACACAACCTGCATATACGATGCTGAAAAGCATTTTAACATTGTACGTGAAACTCTGAAAGAAAAAAAATAAAGCCCAAAGCTTTGTTAGCAATCAAACCAAGCCTTTATACTATTATTTTTTACCACCTACAAATTCAATTCAGAATCAATCAAAAACTTCTGCTTCAGCACAGCAGAAAGAAAAAAAGCAATTAAGAATTGCTTAAGCGGAACCAGGGGACATCTAAATACACCAGGTATTATTATATACCATCTTTGAATATTCACCCCTAGAATGCAAGGATCTGAACTCATTCATTCATTCACTCATTTATTCATTGAACTACCAGTGGCAAACTGGAGGCTGTCCAATGACACAGCATCATGCTGACAGCTACAACAATATTAGATTGTGGGACTCGCTCCATACCTCCAACCATGTTTTTATTCAGTGAAGTTGGAAAAGTAAGAAAAGGAATTTAAATTGGTGAAGGTAACAAAAACTCGCTCGGACTTGTTCAGACGAGAAACATATTTAAACATATTTACCAGTGCAATTCTTTTGAAAGTTGGGGTTCTCTAGAGGATGACCCGGCAGGCGGCATTGGAAACGATGTTGCCAAAACTCAGGGAACCACGGGTTTCTTTTGTTGGTTTCCAGTCTTATTTTCAAAAAGTAGTCATCAAATGATAAGACTTCTGGAGACTGCAGCTTAATTGTGATGCCCCCACTTGCTTCAGCTTCATAACCTTCAATGACTTCATCTCTATCTGCCCATCCATCACTAGAAGAAGAAGGGGAGAAAAAAAGCTACAGTTAGACCAGAGCATATACAGTATATCCAAATAGTATTTAAGCAGAAGCTTTTTTAATGCATCGAAAGGCCATGGCAATATAAACAAAAACATGATTATATTATATAATTTCTCATCATTGCATTATTTAACATTTATTTCTTCCTCCAATAATACCTTATCTCTTGTTTCCCCAAATTATCAACATGCTGGCTATTATTCACCAGCCGTGATGGCACAGTGGTTGGAATGCAGGCTACTTCTGCTGACTGCTGGCGGCCTACAATTTGGCAGTTCGAATCTCACTGGCTCAAGGTTGACTCAGCCTTCCATCCTTTCGAGGTTGGTAAAATGAGGACCTAGATTGTTGAGGGCAATATGCTGACTCTGTAAACCGCTTAGAGAGGGCTGTAAAAGCACTGTAAAGTGGTATATAAGCCTAAGTGCTATTGCTGTTGCTGTTGTTATTGCTGTTATTGTTATTGTTGTTGTTATTATATACTTTATTCATTAAACATAAACTCAATCAACTGAACATTCAAAAATGCATCACAAATACCATTGACTGGTGCTAATGGTTGATATGGGTTGCTGCCAGCATCC
>JANHFM010003846.1:17530-30428 GCA_032468115.1 Grayia smithii
TTTCACACATCTCATTTACACGTTTCTCCTCTTTCCCCATCTTTTCCTCCATCTCTTGAATTTTTTTCTCATTTTTTTTGAAATCTATAATTGGAAGGTTTCAAATTTATCATCCATTGATTCCAATTTTACTTTCAATTCAGATGTATCATTTCTTACCTCTATCATCTCTTTTTTAAGATCTTGATAATTTTGTATCATTATTTCCTGCATAGATTGCAGGACTGCATGAAGGTCTTTATTAGAGCTAGCTTTCTCTTTTTGGATTAAATCTTCTGATGACTTCCGTCCCAATGGACTAATGTCTGCTGTTGTGTTTTGTAAGGCCAGCCTTTTGCTGGCTCCAATTTTCGACAGGTTTGGAATGCTAGTCATTCTGAAAAGCCTTATTATTCATAACCACAGTTTGAAATACAAATCATTACTATATTTCAATTAAATTCCTAAGCTTCCCAATTGAGCAATTAATGACTGGGTAGATAGTAAGTATAAATATAATATAAATATAGAAATAGCTATTGGGAGATGCCAAGTAGAATATCTAATAAATATTAAGTTCAGTCTTATATACTTATAGTCAAAAAGAGAGTAGAAAGAGAAGAAAAAAGAAATAGTTAATAATTAATAGTTAATTATAATTAGATTTTTATATTTAATTAATCGTCTAGGTAAGTTAAGTTAATCTTCAATGAAATTAGCATTCAATTAATATATATTCAATTCAATATATATTCATTCAATTCATTCAATTAATATATATATTCACTTGAACCTTGTCCTCCAATAGGCCAGTTAGATTGGGAAAAGAAAGTCTTAGTCATTGTAATTCCTCCTCTCAGTTCAGCTTCGTTTAATTTATCGGTGTATAACAACCAAACTTTAGTCACTTACAGGAAATCTGTTCTTCTTTTATTTCCAAGTCATTCAAAAAGAAAAAACAAAGAAACCCACAGATCAAAGTTATATGCGCTTCTCAATCAGTACGTCTTAATGTGCCTTCTGAACAAATGTTTTGCCGCCTCACAAAGTAGAGCTCCTTGCTCTTCTTACATCCTCTGGGCCCCTTCTCTTACATATATCAGGTTGGAGATCTCCCCTCAGATTGGTTTCCAGGGAGATTCTCCTTAAAGACCATCGAAGTAAAGCCCATCTTCCATCTCGCTTATTCCTTGCTATCTGTGTCCAGTTGTTGAGTCATTCCGTCACGATCACCATCTTTGATCGATTTTCTGCCACTCGGCTTCATCGGGGAATTGTTTGCTAGGAACTGGCAGCTGCCGCTGCCAGTCCGTTCGCAAAGATTTCCCCTCTCTTCAGTCTCCCCCCGAGAGACCAAGGGACTCAAATTGGTCCGCCGATCTGCAGATATGGGCTGCGTTCGGGTCTCCACGAGCGGAGCGATGGTAGAACGCAGCCTCCTCGCCCAGCAGCTGGCTCTGTTCCCCCTTCTTGCCACATTTGTTAAGTGAATCACTGCAGGTGTTAAATTAGTGACATGGTTGTTAAGTGAATTGGCTTTCCCATGGACTTTGCTTGTCAGGTCACCAAAGATGACCACATGATCCCTGGACATTGCAACCATCATAAATATGAGTCTGTTGCCAAGCATCTGGGTTTTGGTCACATGTCCATGGGGATGCTAAGTGTGAAAATTGGTCATAAGTCACTTTGTAAAAACTTAAAACTTTGAAAGGTCACTAAACAAACTGTTGTAAATCGACGACTGCCTGTCACTTAAGACAATTGGAAATAGGCCTGAGTCACATTTAGACTACATAGGATCTTGTGACCGGACTTCTCTTCTTTGCCATTTTCTCACTGCCTGAATATTTTTCCTTACAGGAGCCGTTCCCCAGCTAATCCAGGTCCTCACCACCTCCCAGGATAGTGAATGTTTGCAGAGCGTGATCAGGGCCATTCGCTATCTGGCCGATACTCCTGCTCATCGTCTAGTGCTGGCCCAGCAGGGGGCAGTCCGACCCATAGCGGAGCGCCTGACTTCCTCCCTGGAGGACGGGCCCCTGATTGCAGCTGCGGTGCGCACTCTTGTGGAGCTCTCAAAGGGCTGCAGTCGTGACTGTGCGGAGCAGCTCAGCTTGGGAGGTGGGATGGCGCCCCTCGTGGCCTTAGCTGGCCATGAGAAACGGGTGGTGCAGGACTCGGCCCTTGCGGTGTTGGCCAACCTCTGTCTGCAGGGCATGGTGAGGCCAGCTATCGGCAACGCTGGGGGTGTGGAGTTGCTAGTGGGGGAGATCCAACGCCGGAGGGGAGCCGGGGCACCTGGGGCCTCCCTCCATCCGCTGGTGAAAGCTTTGTGCCTCCTGTGCCGTGAGGCAGTTAATCGGAGCCGGGTGCGTGAGACTGGAGGATTAGAGTTATTGCTCTCCGTCTTGCGGGACCGATGTCACAGCTATTCGCATGCTCGGGTGGTGGTGGCTTTCGTGGCCTTTTTCTACGACGAGGAAGCTCTGGAGATACTGCAGGCTGGAGGACTGGTGCCCTTGCTGGTTGGCAGGCTGGTGGCCCAAAGCCAATGGACGGGTCGGGAACAAGTGGAGGAGGAAGAGGAAGAACATGAGGATGAGAAAGATGCAGCGTCGTTTGACTTCCCTGCTGAGGGGCGGCGAGGAGAGCAGGCCTTACCAGGAGCAGAGAGTTCCAGCTTTCAGAGCCTCAGGTAAATTTGGTTTTAGCCTTGAGGCCATCTGGGTGCAGGGACTGTTCAACAGCTTCAGATGGGTTGGACTACAATTGACTCAGATGTGTTGGGTCTGCTGCCTCATAATCATTGGCCAAATTGGCCTTGGGTTCCAATAAGAAGCATTGTATAGGTGGTTCTTGACGTACGACCTCAACCTAATCCAAAATTTATGTTAAGTGAGATGCTTGTTAAGTGATTTTTTTTTGGCCCCATTTTATGACCTTTCTCACTTCCATTGTTAAGTGAATCACTGCAGTTGTTAAGTTAGTAACCGTTATTAAATGAATCTAACTTCCCCCTTTGACTTTGTTTGTCAGAAGGTGGCAAAAAGGGATCACATGACCCTGGGGCCACTGCATCTCTCATAAACACGAATCAGTTCCCCAGCACCTGAATTTTGATCACATGACCATGGGGATGCTGCAACGGTCATAATGCTGCAACGTTCAGTGCCGTTGTAACTTTGAATGGTCACTAAACGCACTGTTTGTAAGTCAAGAACCACCTGTACTCCAATGTTCTTAACCAGTATTGCAGTGGAAAAGGCAGATTTATAAGTCAGAGATAGATGGGGTTAAGTTTGAAAAGCTGCCAAAAATGTGCTTACATTCTGAAGCCCATTTCGGAAATGGACGGTAAACATAAGCAGACAATGAAAAAAGGAAAAATCTGCATCGACCTTTTAGGTTTTCTAGCACATATGCAAATAAAGGACAGTTGTTTATCTTGCATATCCTAATGCAACCATAAGTTGCATTAACAGAGGGATTTAATCAAGATCACATGAGATCCTAATACCATCATATAAAGCCATAGTAAGACCAAACCTGGAATACTGCATCCAGTGTTTGTCACCACGCTATTAAAAACAGATGTTGAGACTGTAGAAAGAGTGTAGAGAAGAGCAATTAGGATGATTAGAGGACTGGAAGTTAAAATGATCAGTGATTGCAGGAACTGGGCATGGCTAGTCTAGCGAAGAGAAGGACCAGGGGAGACATGATAGCAGTGTTCCAATATTTGAGATATGCACAGAGTGGAGGAGGTCAAGATATTTTCCAAAGCATCTGAAGGCCAGACGAATGATGGATGGAAACTGATCAAGGAGGGATTCAACCTGGAAATAAGGAGAACTTTTCTGACAGTAAGAACAATCAACCAATGGATCAGCTTGCTTTTGGAAATTGTGGCAGCTTCATCACTGCAGGCTTTCAAGAAGAGATTGGACTGCCATTTGTCAGAAATGGTGTAGGGTCTCCTGCTTGGGTGGGGGGTTGGGCTAGATGACCTACAAGGTCCTTCCAACTCTGTTATTCTGTTCTGTTCTTCTGATATCCGATCCTGGGATTTTCTAAATTGGAATTCTAGGAAAGCCCTGGCAAACTGAAAAAGACAGAAATATCCAAATAAAAGGAGCAGGTGGGCAGTAGAGATAAACAGAGCTGGGCAACTGACCTTCTCTGATGGCTGCCAGCTCTGTAGAGTCACTTCTTCGTATAAAGTTCACCTGGTTTATAGGTCCAGCTGTTTGTTTTTCTTTTAATGAGAAGTTGAATTTCTCCGAATTTGAGGCCTCCTATTTGATTTACTTGTGAAAACCCTTCAGCAGATGAAAATGCCTAGCTGATCATATGAAGCTAAGCAGAATCAGACCTGGTTGATACTTGGATGAGAGACCGGCAGGAAATACCAGGCCTATTCCAAGTATTTGGAAATTTTCAAAAAACATCCCAGAAGCCCTAGAGGTGTCTATGAAGTCACCAGGAGTCGAGTTCAGTTTGAAGGGATTAGTCCTTGACTTACATGAATTCATTTAGTGACCGTTGGCACTGACTTAATGGCACTGAAAAAAGTGACTTGCAACAACTGGTCCTCGCACAATGTCCCTGGGGTCCCATGATCAAATTTTGGACCATCTGGCATCCTGCCTGTATTTACGATTTTGTGGCATCTTGGAGTCATGTGACCAATATCTGCAACTTTCCCAGTTGCCTTCAGACAAGCGAAGTCCGGAAGTGGGCTTTACATAATTTAACAGCCGGTTCGCCCAGCACTGAAAATGTGAGCATGCATGCCTTCCGTGCATCCGTGTGTCCTTCTCCGGATGTGCTATGCTCGCGTGTGCGACTTGCGCTTGCGCACGGCTTAAAAAAACCTTGGCTAAATAGGATGGCATAGCGCCAAGTGGGTGGGCAGCCCACCCTCCCTCAGGTCTCAACTACTGGTTCGCCCGAACCAGTCCGAACTGGCTGAATCCCATTACTGGCGAAGTCACTGGCGAAGGGGAAAGCCAGACTTGCTTAACAACCATATGACTCATTTAACAATTGCAATGATTTGCTTATCAACTTTGGCAAGAAGGTTGTAAAATCGTGCATGACTCACTTAATAAGTGCCTTATTTAGCAATGGAAATTCTGGTCCCAGTGGCCGGCTGGGTAATTCTGGGAGTTGAAGTCCACATATCTTACGAGTTGCCAAGATTGAGAATACACTGCATTGTAATAACATGAAAATTCACTGTACTATAAACCAGTGGGCTTTGTGCCCTGAATGGCTTGGCAGCCCTTTTGTTACTTTTCCACCAAGCATGGATGGCCTGTGACAGCATCGCTCTGCAGAAGGAGAATCTTCTGTCTTGCTAATTCGGATAACTGAAAAATCTGCAGTTGAGGGAGTTCAACTGTACAATCTGTACACAGTTTTTGTTCCAGTGCTTTTTAGCCAAACATGCTCTTCTCCCCATTCCAGATCTTCTATCATGTATATATTTCAAAGCTTATTCTTCTGTGTCTGTCTTCTTTGTCCCCAACGCAGATCCTGGCTTGTCTCGGAAGGTTATATTTCCAGTCCAGGAGATCTTTCTCCCCAGTGGTCTCCTGATACCACCCTTTCTGAATTGGAGGCCCAAGGAGATATTAGTCCCAGCCAAGAACTGCAAGATGAACCTCTAGGACCTTGCCACAGCACGTCTGGGATGAAAACCCATTCTAGAGCCGAATCTCCCGATTTTTTACATTCTCCTTTCTTGGATTTGCCTCTTGCAGGGCAGCCCAGCCTTTCAGAGACTTTAAACTCAGCAATGAAAGGCGGAACTCTTCCAGACCACAACCTCAATCCTACAGCTGTACCTTTGTCGGCTGAATCTGAAAATCTCCACCCAGAACCTGTCTTGGAGGTCTCACATTCAGAGGGGAATAAGGAGGGAAAAACAGATGGGGCCAATAAGCTGCCAAAAGAGTTGGCGATGTCAGAACTGGCAAATTTAGGGGAGGAGGTTCTCTCTGGAGATGTTATCTTACAGCTGCCTTGTTCATCCATGTCAGAGGAAATGCCAAATTCAGGAAAAATAGACGGACGAGCTGAACAATCCCCTTGGGTTGCCTTGGTAGCCGGCCAGAACAGCTCTGGGCCCAGTAACTCCAACTCCATTCCGTTGATCATGATTCCAAGCAATAGTGACAGAATCCAGCTGTCACCAGGGCCTGTTGCCAGATCCCCAGTCAAAGAGGAAGTGTGCTCAGTTCCTCTGAAGCTGAATGTTCAGGCTCTCCTAACTTCTCATGAGGAGTGCAAGACACCTACCACTTACTGGAAACGGCGCACCAAGCTCCGCTCCTTGGAGCAAAGCATACCGCCACCTCAGGGCTTGTGCCCTGTCCCCAAGGCATCATCTCCCTGGCTCTCCTTGACCTTGCCACTCGCTTTTTCTCCCCATGTGGGTGACCCAGACCTCCATGCTCCAGAAGCACCAGCCCTGCTCCTCCTTTCCCGCTTTTCTCAAGCCGAGGATCCTAGTCGGATTCTGGTGACGCCAGACACACTGCAAGGACTCTTGAGTTACGTCACCAGAAGTCCTTCCCCTTCCTCCCGCTGCCTTCGGCTGCTGCATCGTCTCACCTGCAATCCGGCTTGCCTGGAAGCCTTTGTGCGCTCCCATGGGCCCTCACTTATCAGGGCTTGGTTGATACTGGGTGTATCCCCCGAGCAAGCTGCTGCCGCCATCACTGGGGAAGCCAAAGAAGATAAGACAAGTGGTTTGGATGATCCCAGGAGATTCAAGGAACTTGGTGTGTGTGTGTGTGTGTGTGTGTGTGTGTGTGTGTGTGTAATATTATCACTGTAGTTTAGGACAATCTCCCACCTGTGACTATATATCCTAGCCATAATGCTTCCTTAGGATTACAGTTAGTCCTTGACTTAACAACCACAGTAGAGCCCAAAATTTCTGTTGCTAAGTGAGACAGTAAGCGAGGTTTGCCCCGTTTTGCAACCTTTCTTGCCACAGTCATTAAGTGAATCACTGCAGTTGTTAAGTTAGTAACCCAGTTGTTCTGTGAATCTGGTTTCCCCATTTACTTCGCTTGTCAGAAAGACGCAAAAGGGGCACACTGCAATCATCACAGAGATGAGTCAGTTGCCAAGCGTCTGAATTTTGACCACGTGATTATGGGGATGCTGTGGTGGTCGTGTCGTAAGTCACATTTTTCAGTGCTGTTATACCTTTGAATAGTCACTAAATGAATGGTGACTAAGAGGAAAACAAGAAAAAAAATAGTTTTTGGCCTCTGCGCGTGTGGTGTTTGCCCTCTCTGGCCACCAGGTACGCTCTGAAGGCCTCCGGAACCTTCTGTGCGTCCCGTTTTTGCCAAAAAACAGAATGTGCGGAGGGTTTGGGAGGCCCGCAGAGTGCTCCTGGGGACTGGGGATGACAAAAACCGGACACGCTGGGCGGGGTTTCAGGAGGCCAAAAATGGTTGTATTTGGTGCATAAGATGCACCAACATCTCCACCCTCATTTGCGGGCGGGAATACGTCTTATACTCCAAAAAGTATGGTATATACCACTTCACAGAGCTCTATAGCTCTCTCGCTCAGCGGTTTAAAGAGTCAGGATATTTGCCCCCAACAATCTGAGTCCTTATTTTACTCACCTCAGAAGGATGGAAGGCTGAGTCAACCTTGAGCCCGGCGAGATTCGAACTACCAAATTGCAGGCAGCTGGCAGTCAGCAGACGTAGCCTGCAGTACAAGACAGGTAGTCTTTGACTTACAACGGTCCATTTAGCAACCGTTCAAAGTTACAATAGCCCTGAAAAAAGTGGCTTATGACTGTTTTTCACACTTACGACTATTGCGACATCCCTGTTGTTACGGAATCAAAATTCAGATGCCTGACAGCTAACTCATATTTATGACAGTTGCAATGTCCTGTGATCCTCCTTTGCGACCTTCCGACAAGCCAAGTTGATGGGGAAGCCAGCTTCACTTATCACCATGTGACTAACTGAACATCTACAGTGATTAACAACCGTGGCAAACGGCAAAACTCGCTTAACAAATGTCTCACTTAGCAAGAGAAATGTTGGGCTCTGTTGGGGTCGTAAGTCGAGGACTACCTGTATTGGAGTCGATATTGGTCCAATTGCTAAGCAAGACAGTTAAGTGAGTTTGTGTCCATTTTACTATCTTTTCGCCACGGTTTTTAGGTGAATCACTGAATTTGTTAAGTGAAACGTGGTCGTTAAGCAACTCTGGCTTTCCCCATTGACTTTGCTGGTCAGAAACTCCCTAGAAAGTTTGCAAATGGCAATCCTAGGGCCCCAGGGCCCCAGTCACTTTTTCAGTGCCGTTGTAACTTTGAACGGTCTTTAAACGAATGGTTGTAAGTCGAGAACTTCTGACACCAGTTGCTTTCACATTGGGGATCTTCCCATCTCTTGCTTTCTGCCCTAATGTCCTATCTCACTGGATCTTTGATATTGAGGCAGCCACTGAATAGAGATTGGGATCTTCAAATATGAAAACTTTAAGCCAGCATGGCTGGCTGGGGAATTCTGGAGTTGAAGTCCACAAGTCTTCCAGTTGCTAAGTTTGGAGACCCCTGATCAAGACTGAAGTGCTGGGACTCCTGATCTCTTGTTACTATTACAGGTGGTGCTATCAATCAAGATTCAGTGGGTCTTGGTGATGGGATAGGCAATGGGCAGCCGTTCCAGATGTTGAGCTGCAGTTCTCATTGATCTTTTGTCTGGGATCATGGTGGCTATAACTGAGAAGATCTGGGGTTGGTTCACCAGTGTGGAAAGGGGAACATTATTTCCCTTATTGTTTTTCAGAGATTGAGAGATTACCTGATAATCAGTGAAATAGGTCTCTTGAGCTTAGTGGAGCAGGAAGAGAAATGGAAAAAAAACCCTTTAAGTTAGTATTGATTTATTGACATATTGATTTACCCAGATTGTTGGCTGCTGTTCTTCCCAGTCAGTACAGCTTACCATTTTAGATGGAGACTCTGCATCTAATCCACTTTCCTTTTCCCCGCTCCACAGGAGAGGCACTATTGATGAACCTCTGCGTGCAGGCAGAGTCCCCCTTTGGCGTGGGGGTTCTCACTCACATGCTGCTGTCAGGCTGCGAATCGGACCAAGCAGCCTCTGCGTTGGCGCTGCCCCTCATCTGCCGGTGAGTTGGGCATCAGAAGAGGCCTCAAACTGGTCCCTGCGGGCAAAACATTTATTCCTTGGGTGGGTGGGTGGTCAAACTGGCAGAAAATTTTTGGAATGAGACATAGGCTGCATTCACAGGACTCACTTGAAGACCCGGCAGATACTTATCCTAGGTCAGAGGTGTTTAAACTCGATTTCATTGGGGGCCGCTTCAGGGTTGTGTTTGACTTTGGGAGCCAGGGTGGGTGTGACCAGGGTGGGTGTGGCCAGATTGATATCATTCACATCAGGGGTGTCTGGGGTGGCCTGAGTGCTCTGCCAGTGAAAATGGGCTTCCGAGCTCTGTTTTCAGCTGTGACGGTCTTTTGCCACCCTCTGCCAGTGAAAACGGAGCACGTGGCTCCCCTGAGCTCCATTTTCACTGACAGAGGGCAGGAGGAGGCTGTTGCGGCTGAAAATGGAACCTTGGAGGGCCGCACACAGTCCTCGCAAGCTCCATTTTCAATTGCAGAGGGCCGGTCCTGTTTCTAGGACGGCCCCGGGGCCAGATCTAAGCATCTCGCAGGCCAGATTCGTCCCCCTGGGCCTTGAGTTTACACCCCTGCCCTAGGTCAATGTTAACCTGGGTGGCCTTTTTGCAGTTGAGTATCGTGTGAATGCAATCTATTTTGTTCAGGAGATAGTTCAAGGTAACGAGAACACAAATAATATGCGAATGAGCTGCGGCATGTGGTTGTCTTGGATTTGCTATTGATTCCCAGAAGTTTAAACATTGGGGGGGTTTAGTGGCTCTGGAACCTCAAACCTACATCCATGCTGCGTATCCTCAAATGGATGAGATCAATCATTAAATGGTGGGAGATTTTTGAAAGAAGCCGTAATGTGGGAGGCAACCGGTTAATGCTGGATCTCACAGAAACCGGAAGATGATGGGAAAAGGTTGCATGCTATCTGAGGTTGCTCCAAATTTGCTGAAGAAATATTGTCAGGAGAGGGAGGGGGGAGAGAAAGGAGATTGAGTTGCAACAGGCAGCAATGCCCTTTGTTATGTCTTCTTTCTGCTGCAGGAAGGATTCTGTTTGTCGGAAGCTGCTGGTGGGCCTCTCTGGCCTGCGGATCTTGCTAGGGGTCCTGGTGCGGGACCCTGACCCCTATGTCGTCTTCTATACCTCCGACGCTCTTTCCCTCCTCCTGAGCTCCCGAGCTCCGCCTCCTGCTTCTGTGTCGCCTCCTGCCTTGAAACGGCCTCGCCTGGATTCTCCACGGCCTTGCCCTTACTCTCGCATCGTGGAGGAAGGTGGGGTGGACTTGTTCTTCCAACTGGACTCTGGCTGCAGGGTGCCCGCCATGCGACAGGCAATCAGCGATGCTTCTGAGGTTTTCCGGGCCATGCTGAGTGGAGGCTTTGCAGAGTCATCTCACACCACCGTGACTCTTCGCGACGTGTTGCCAGAACCTTTCCTGGCTCTGACCCATTTCCTCCATGGCTGTCGTGGCAAGCCCTGCCAGGTCCTGGGGGCGCCGATCCCCCTCGCTTTAGCAGAAGGAATCTTGGTGGTTGCTGAACAGTATCTTCTCCCAGACCTCCAGGCCTTGGTGGACGAGGCGTTGTGCCAAGACACTCTCTGCCTTGGGACTCTCGGGGAGGTGTACCGGCTGGCTGAGCAGCAGAACCGGCCCCATCTCCTTCGGAATTGTGTGGCGTCCGTTTTAATCCGGGAGGGGTTGACCCCCATCCACCGAGCTGCTGCCCTGGCAGAGCTGCTCCGATCTGCTGCAGATCCCAGCGGTTTAGCTGCCAAGCTGCTCGGAGTGGTGTTGGAGTCTTCATGGGGCAGTGGCTCGGAGGGCCAGCTAAGCTGACCGATGGGTCTTTCTGCCTCCTCTCTCCCAGTTCTTACACACAACTGAAGCACTGATGCTTCAGTTGTGTATCGGGCAAGGGAGAGGGTGGTTGGAGTGTTAAATCAACGGCAAGGTGCTCGGAAAAGGGGAGTCTGGGTCAGTGGATGGTTCTATAGCGGTCAGGACATCAGACCTAGCAGGGAGGAAGATGTGGGACCAGGCACTATTTGATCAGTTGTGGATGGGGCTGGGGGCTGGAAGAGAGAGAGGCCTGGTATCAAAAATAAGATTTGCCTGCCAGCTGCTACACCACTGTTTCTTAATCTCTGTGACTGTAAGATGGGTGGACTTCAACTCCCAGAATTCTGGCTGGGGAATTCTGGGAGTTGAATTCCACCCCTCTTAAAATCAAAGAGGTTAAGAAACACTGTGCTAGACTAACCAACATGGGTAGAAGCCATAGAACTATTCAGGAGCTACGTGAATCCTTCCTGTCAGAAAGAGACTCCTGCTTTTTGATTGGTCGAAACTCAAAGGAGGAGGAGTCTCCTTTTAACCAGGGGCAGCCTTGAAAAGGGTCAGCTTTGAATATGTAGCCTATGGGGCAACCCAGTTATGGTGCTAGTTGGGTTTAGAAATGGTCCCAGTCCCAGAATGGGAGATGTTTTTTCTCCACTGTACATAGGAAGGAAACATCAAAAGCGGGTGATTGTAGCAGAGGAAAACTGAGTCAGCAGGAGCCCCACAGGCACCTGAAGAAACCTGCAGAGGTTGAGATGTTGTCTCTTTCCAGACGAGGCAAGGAAGCAGTTACCCTGAGAACTTGGTCTAAAAAAGTGGGGAAAGGCCCAGTTGTGCAGTTGGAACGATCAATGTATATGAAATGTTGTTGCACATAGAGAAATACAGAGATGCACGAAACGCTCAGAACGGCTGTGTAACTTGCCCTTATTTTCTCAACAGCAACTAAGGAAGACGGGGGAAGCTTTTCACAGTTCACACTGGAGACTCACGTCCGTGGATAGCCTGCAAAATCAAAATTGAAAACTGGTCGAGAGACCCCGGTTGTGCAAATCCATCAAGAATGTATTCATTCCTCTCTTTCCTGTGGGATGGATATCATGCTGCTGCTGCTACTGCTGCTGCTGCTGGGACTTTCGGCACAAAGTCCTCTGGGACACCCTGGTCTCGGTTCTGCTGAGTAAGCCGAGAGAGCTGATGGAATTTGCCTGCCCTCTTAATGCCAGTTACGTCCCTTTGAATTGAATTGTGAGGCCTCTTGGCCTTGTTCCCACCCTCCCCTTCTTCGCCTTCCGATGCTAAGAACAGGAAACGCCTGTTTCTAACTGCATCCAGATGGTGTCCAGCATCAGTGAAGGGAGAAGGGAGGGAGAAACCACTTCCTAAGAGTCTTGGTTTCTATAGGCCACATTTGTCTGGAATGGGGCGGGAGAAGGAGTCCTAATTCCCCCCCTCTTTTTTTGGGGGGGGGGAGGGTGGACTGTCATCTTTGCTATTCCACTCCTTTTTTTGCCTCCATTCCTGGGTACATCCGGCAACAGCCAAGATAACCAGTTTTCCCCCCCACTGAGATAATAAGGGCATATATTCTTACATTAGCTAATTTTTTCCTTGCTACTGATGCAGCTTCAACGTAAGTGAGAAAATTCTCTAGTTTAGTATTTATTTTACTTATTTTATTTATTTTAATTCAATTTATATGCCGCCCTTCTCCCGAAGGACTCAGGGTGGCTCACAATAAAAACATGGAATATACAAAACACATACGAGATAGCAGAACAATACAAAATAAAAACAGACAAACAACAAGACAATGCAGAGTTAAAATGGGGCTAATAAAATAGGAATTCATAAATAATTAAAAAGTCCTAAAAATACTAAAA
>JANHFM010003846.1:33595-50284 GCA_032468115.1 Grayia smithii
ATGCACCAAGACAAATTCCTTGTGTGTCCAATCACACTTGGCCAATAAAGAATTCTATTCTATTCTATTCTAATGGGGAAGACAGATTCACTTAGCAACTTAAACAACTGCGGTGATTCAGTTAAAACTGTGGCAAGAAAGGTTGTAAAATGGGAAAAAACACACTTAACCGCTCTCTTGCTTAGCGACAGAAATTTTGGGCTCATTGTGAGTCGGGGATCACTTCTATGTGTTAGTTTCCAGCCTTGTGCCTCCATACTAAAATCAGTTTCTTTATTAACTCAGCAGATTTGTTTCCCCTCCAAAATTAATTTATCTGACAAAATGCAGAGAATACAACTTCATTTGTGGTGTCTGTCTGCACTTCCACAGATCCAAATGGGAATTTAGCCCAGTTTTCTATAATATATGCACATGCCTTTTGGTCCAGCTGCCCATTTATGAGCAACATTTTCCATAAACCTATAAAACCTTTACATTTTACAGAAACCTACGAAAACTTTAAGTCGTTTCCAGCTTCCAGGGGTAAAGAACATAATGTTCTGCCCTTGGAACTGTTGGAAAAAATCCCAAGTGGTTGGAATTTTACCGCAAGTCTCATTGGTGTCTGGCAGAAGCTCCAATGACATCATGGTGTAATGATGTCATCATGCAAGTGATGTCATGATACAAATGACATCACTCGCACCCACAGCACTTGTGACAATTCTGCTAATGGAATAGAGTCCTGCTGCAATTAAGGGAGTAGCCTGCTTAGGTTAGTGGGCCTACCATATTGCTCCTGGTTTTACATTTCAGGGGGGGAAAACATCTGGAGACTTTAGAGCAGGGATGGGCAATTAATTTTCCCAAGGGGCCACATCAGAAACTGGAACTGTTGTGGACGGCTGGACCAATAGAGCTGCGAAGGTGCAAAGAGATGCACGCCCGCACATCCATAAATTGAAAAAATATTAGCAATGTCCTTCAAAGTGAAAAGCAAACCAGGCAGGCTGGGCAAGGACAGCCAAAGGGCCAGATGTGGGCCAGGCCTGTTTTAGAGCAATGTTTTTCAACCTGGTTGAAAGTTTTTCCAACTTTAAAATGTACAGATTTTAATTTTTCCAGGCTTCTGCTGTTCTTTGCTGCAGAAGTTGCATTATTCAGGCTCACCAATGCTGAAATTCTTATTTGCCTTCTGAGTCCAGTTCTACTCCAGCTCTTCCTTCTGCTTTATATAAATTGCATCATCTCGTTTCTTTCAGGCTGGAAAAGCAGCCATGCAGACTGATCCAATCCCAACATCGACCCTGCAAGGCGGGAGTGACAAGGAGCATCTCTATAGGTAAACTGAAGGGCATTCTGCAAATAGAGGTTTGCTGGTGGGTTTCTTTAACACGTGTAGCCACCACGTGTTTTTGATTTTATTTTTCTTAACCATTGCAGAGGGGAAAAAAAGATCCTGAAATATAAAAGGACAGAAATAACTGCATCAAACAGGCCTTGATTAATCCCTGGGAATTCTAAGCAGACTTGTTAGTCACTGGATGGGAGACCACTATGAGATCCCAACTCTAAGCTAGATGTAGAAGTAGAAAAGCCTTTTTAAAAGAAAAATCACACTATTTCCATGCTGTCGCCAGGATCACCCTGAGGTCCTCAGGGTTCAAGCTTGTTGAATGGGGTGATTTATTTTCTATATGGAGGAGAAATGTTTGGTGGAGATTAGAGGGTAGAAGGAATAGAGAGGAACAGGAAACCTTCACGGGGAGGAAAAGACATGATGATGATGATGATGATGATGATGTGGTTTGGGAAAGAGCCAGATGTTGGAAGTCACTCCGGTGCTCTGCAGGGCTGGTCTGCTTGCATAAAGAAAGGCAGACCCTGTTTTTATGGTTTCTGTTGTCCCTGGTGGAAACAGAGAGAGCAGCTGATCTTCCTTCTACCAGGGCAGCTGTTAGGTGGCAGAACCACAGCTGGAAACATTCCTCTGCCCGTTTAGCAAGGCAGAAGCTTCATATCCAACATCCTAGAGGACAGCATGCAGTGTGTCCCCCCCGTCCCCCGTCCCCGGGCTGTCCTTTAAGCTGGCAGGATATGGGGGGTAGCAAACACTGCCCAGGGGATGGAGGAAGAATGGGGTGGGGGGAGAAAAAGAGAGAGAGGAGTCTGGAGGCATTTGGCCTCCCTGGGAGCTTTGCCCAGATCCTCTGGCCTCAGTCCAGAGCTTCCATTAAGCAGAGGGATCCTATAAATAGCTGCCACCCTTTCCTCTCCATCTTCCCTGAGGAGGCAGGCACCACTTCGCTCTCTTCAAGGTGTGGTGGGAATTCAGGCTCTCTTCCCTGCTCCTGGCAGATGCTCGCTGCTTGGAGGAGCTGCCCCCCCCCCCACACCCTCTTCAGCTGCTCAACCTCGCCTCTTTTTGCCTCTCACCACAGTACGGTCTGCAAGCCCCTCTCGCCCAAGGCGAAGGAAGCCGCCCCTCCGCCCTTCTCCTCCTCCAGCGGGGTGCTCGGAGCTGGGCTTTGCGAACTGGATCGGCTTCTCCAAGAACTCAACGCAACCCAGTTCAACATCACAGGTACTTGTGTGTGTGTGTGTGTGTGTGTGTGTGTGTGTGGCGGGGGTGAAGGGGGGAGCACAATGCTTTGGATGGCTTTTCACATGCAGAAATGCTGGGCCTTGGAGTAGTTATTTCGTGATGTACCCAAACCTTACCTTCTACGCTGCCAATGTAGAATTCACTAGGGTAGGCGGCTTTAGAAACAAAATTGCTCCCGCTACAGAGGAGTAGTGGGGCCAGTGACTTTTAAAATAGAACCTCCATTTGACAGGGGCATTTTACCTCAGAGAATTACATGAGGTTGCCAGCCAACTTTGGGGGGCATTTTTTTGGTGTAGCCAACCACCTTGGAAGCCTCTTTTCCGTAACGTCCCTCGTGTGATCAGAAGTGGCATCAAACTGGACTCCGCAGCATCACACCAAGCTGGAATGTCTATTGCTTTTGGCTTGGTGTGATGCGTGAACCCAACCATTGTCATTTGTTAACCGTGATTTATGGCTCGGGGTATTGTGTGAACCCAGCCAACCCAGCGGTGGTTTTTTCAGTAAACCATCGCTAAACTAATAACGACTTTGAGTGCCAATGTTCACTGTTGTCCAGAAAAGTGATTCTAAAAGGATGAAATCACACATTACAGCTCTCTCTTTACTTGGACTGGTGTCCTCTGAGTGTACTGGGCTACAACCGTCATAATTTCTAGCCGGTCTAGGAACAAAATGGGCCATGAGTTATAGGAGACGTGGTCCAGTACATCTGGAGAACATCTGGTTTGCAATGGGCTCTACTCCCAAGGCTTCTTTAGATCTCGATGTGACACAAGAGCAATTCAGAATGAGGTGCTCTCCTTGGTCTTTTGGTTGTCTTCTGCTTTGCCACCCCTTGTCTTCCAAGTACAGGTAGTCCTTGACTTAACAACAGTTCATTTAGGGACTATTCAAAGTTATAATGGCACTGAAAAATGTGTATTACGCCCATTTTTCATAGTGATGACTCTACAGCAACCCTCTGGTCACGTGATCAAAATTCAGATGCTTGGCAACTGGTTCATATTTATGGCCGTTGCAGTGTCCCAAGATCACGTGATCTCCTTTTGAGACCTTCCGACAAGCAAAGTCAATGGGGAAACCAGATTCTCTTAACAACTGGATTACCAGCTTACCAATACCAGTGATTCACTTAACACCTGTGGCAAGAACAGTCGTAAAATGGGACAAAACTTCCTTAACAAATGTTTTGCTTAACAACAGAAATTTTGGGCTCCGTTGTGGTCGTAAGTAGAGGACAACCTGTAGTTCTTAATTTAGCCATTACTGGTAGTCCTTGACTTATGGAACACAATTGAGCCCCAAATTTCTATATTTAAGTGAGACATTTGTTAAGTGAGTTTTGCTCACATTTTATGGTTTTTCTTGCCGCAGTTGTTAAGGTAAATCACTACAGTTGATAAGCTGGTAACCTGGATGCTAAGTGAATCTGGTTTTCCAGTTGACTTTGCTTGTCAGAAGGTCGCAAAAGGGGATCATGTGACCCAGTGGTGAAATCCAATTTTTTTTACTACCGGTTCTGTGGGCGTGGCTGGTGGGCGTGGTGTGGCTTGGTGAGCATGGTGGGGGAAGGATATTGCAAAATCTCCATTCCCACTCCACTCTGAGACCAACCAGAGGTGGCATTTGCCGGTTCTCTGAAATGCTCAAAATGTCCGCTACCGGTTCTCCAGAACCTGCTGGATTTCATCCCTGATGTGACCACATTTGTTTAGCGACCCTGGAACATAGCAGTGGCCATGAACCAGTTGCCAAGCATCCAAATTTTGATCACATGATCATGCGGATACTGCAGAGGTAACAGTAACAGAGTTGGAAGGGACCTTGGAGGTCATCCAGTCCAACCCCCTGCTCACGCAGGAGGCCTGTACTAGGGATTCGAACCGCTGAACTGCCGACCTTTCTGGTTGACAAGCTCAGCGTCTTAGCCACTGAGCCACTGGTAACTATGAAAAACGATCCTAAGTCACTATGCTGTTTCAGTGCTCTTGTTAACTTCAAAAAGTCACTAAATGAACTGTTGTAAGTCGAGGACTACCTGGAGTTTTTAATTTAGCCGTTACATGTATGCTCTGCCTTTTTCCTTTAATACTCAACTTGGTGTGGCTGGGATATCACCTTCTTTTATTGTTAACGCAACAATCTTGTGAGTCAGGTCAGACTGAGAGAACCAGATCCAAAGACATTCAATAAGCTCTATGGTCGAGTGAGAATTAAAATGGGGTCTTATCTGACTCCCGCCAGCCTCTAGATCAGTGGTTCTCAACCTTCCTAATGCCGTCACCCTTTAATACAGTTCCCCATGTTGTGGTGACCCCCAACCATAAAATTATTTTCCTTGCTACTTCATAACTGTAATTTTGCTACTCGAAACATGTGTGACTGGTCCGCATAAGTACATTATGGCGCCAGCCCCATCACATACACCTGTATTTGTATGGGGTGTATGTGATGGGGTTGGCGTGATGATGTCATCACACCAGATACTCGTATGTGGGCGGATCTGCATTTGGGCGGACCTGCCAGGAGACAGATAGAGGAGTGGTGTCTCGGTTCCTAAGACCATCGAAAATATGTGTTTTCAATGGTCTTAAGCGACTCCTGTGAAAGGGTTGTTTGACCCCCAAAGCGGTCGCGACCCATGGGTTGAGAACCATTGCTCTAAATCAGTGGTTCTCAACTTTCTTAATGCTGCGACCCTTTAATACAGTTCCTCATGTTGTGGTGACCCCCAACCATAAACTTATTTTCGTTGCTACTTCATTATAATTTTGCTACTATTATGAATCATAATGTAAACACCTGAAAGGCAGGTATTTCCTCAACCTTTCTCACAAGCGCAATGGCCCACACCTAACAAAAATCAGAGTCTATGGCACCTACTTGGAAATAGAACCTATTAGACTCATCTGGAGACGGATAGAGGAGCGGTGTCTTGGTTCCTAAGACCATCAGAAATATGTATTTTCCAATGGTCTTAGGCAACCCCTGTGAAAAGGGGGGTCCTGACCCACAGGTTGAGAACCACTGCTTTACAGCCTTATCTAAGTAGTTGACAGAGTCAGCATATTGTCTTCAACAATCTGGGTCTTCATTTTACTGACCTCGTTTACTGACCTTTACTCAGTCTTGATGCAATCATCTTATATCACAGCTCCTTATAAAATGAAATCTCCCAAACATGATTTCATATATATGTTAATTTTCATGGAATCAAAATAATCTACACCTTTAGCACTGTAATTTAGGTGGAAGTTAAAATATGTGCAAACATATGCAGAAAAATTTCCTTCTAGCTATTTGAGTTGCATGCATGGGCAACCTAGAAGTTTTCAGCATACTGACTGGGGTGGGACTAGTTGTGAATGCATTGGGAATGCAATGCCTGAATAGGAATTACATTGAATTTATTTTACAGTAGTACAATTAAAACCTTTGTAATAAAGGAACATACTTTTTTCCTAGATTAATAATGAATTAGGGAGCGGGTTCCCGGACCATGGTAATTACAGAGAATTAAAGTTTCAAAAGTGTGTAGTGTCAACAGATTATTCAATTAATCATTTTAAAGGAAGAACTCAATTTCAAAGAACTGCAAAAATAATGCTAGTTCTATCAGAGAAATCTAGAATGGCAGTGTATGAGTAGTCTTTGATAAAAGCAGTATAAAGGCAAGTTAGGAAAGAATATGGAGTAAAAAAACCAGATTTGTGTTTCAAATTACATGACTTTTTAAAAATAAACTTGAAAGTGGGCTTCTGGAGATATATTTCAGAACAAAAAAACATCTTTGTATAACAGGCAAATGAGTGGATTAGAAGAAGATAGAATTGAATCTGCTCACTTATTTTTTCTACCGGTTTGCAAAGGGAGCACGCATACACACACTTCTGCACATGCACAGATGATGTCCAAGTCAGTGGACGGAGCCTCCCGCCAGTTTTACTACTGGTTCTATAGAACCAGACAGAACCGGAAGCAACCCACCACTGAATCTGCTGCTTTTATCTGAAATACAATTTAGCATTTATATTCAATTATCCAGTTGAACAACTAGAAGAGGAAGTGTTACATAATTCATGTATGGAGGAGAGACAACTCATAAAATTGTTGAATTGAACTCAAATGTCCTTTGGGGAAACTAGGAGGAAAAAAACATCCAAGAAACAAATGTGAAACAAAACCTATATTGAATTTTAGATTCTCCATAGCCACCTTAGTGTACTCAGAATCATTAAGTATATTTAAGTCTTGCCTCTTTCATTTGGACCTCCCCATGTCTGGAAAGTGACTGTAACTACATTCAGCTGAACATGAACCAAAGAGTTTAGAAACTCTGTGTTAAGTTGCAGTCAGTAGTGAACAGTAAAAATATTTAGCTGCACGTGGTATAAAATGTGCATTGAGCAGCAGCAAAGCTGAATTAGATGAGCTGCATGGTGGTCTCCAGCATTCTATTAAGCACATGACTATCATTTCTTGCTCCTATTTATTGCCATCTGATAAAAGTCAGGGATGAGGACAGCAAAGATAGGGATAGGAAAGTTTTATAAAGGCTACTGAAGGCCATATTTGTATGTGTCACGAAAGGAAAGGCCACAATAAAATGTAATTAATTTCTTTGCCTGTAACAATTGTAACAGAGCATGAAAATCTCGATATTTTAATGCAGAGGTTGTAGAAGTCTTCCTTCTAGTGTAGTTTTGGAGCCATATTATCTGAGTATGTTTTTAGCTTTCCAAATTCAATTATCTTTTGTCATGTTATTTTTAAAAAGTAAATAAAAAGAAAGTCTGAAAGATAAACTGTCTCATTGATCTCCTTTCTCCATATAAGTGAAGAGCAAAGTAAAAACCTGTCAGCTACATAAATTAATAATATTACTCATCATAGTGGGCCACCTGATATTTAATTGCACTTAGATACAGTAAAAACTCCCATGGTTGACCACCTCCCTACACCTCCCTAAGTTGATCTAATTTTCATAGACCGGACATATACTATATATACATAACAGAAAGCTCTATATTGACCACTTCTGTAAGTTGTATCTTGACTACTTGGAGCTTGACATAAGGTATTAATTTATTCTCTATAACTTGACCAGTTGAATCCAGTTTCCAACAAGGGCAAGAAAAATGAAATGCAGAATTGTTAGCAATGAATTTCTTTCAGGAAGAATATAAAAGAATACAATAGTTTTTGCTTTGATTCAGCAGTAAAGATGACAACATCTTTAAAGCTGACGAGCCTGGATTCCTTTTTGAGGAGCTGCCTGACAGGAGCCTCGTTATGAGGGATGACAAATGTAAGAGTGGAAAACTTTCTGAAGAATGTTTCACAGTTCTGCTGTGCACCAGTTTAACTGGAGAGAAGCTAAAACCTTAAATTGGCAAATTGGCAAAGCTACGCTCATTCAAGAACCTGCAGCCCAAAGACCTTCCCATCACCTGGAAATCTAACATATCTGCATGGATGACCAGGGACCTGTTTGAGGACCTTCACCAAGAAGTGAAGAAGAAAAAATGGTCCATTCTCCTTGTAGTGGACAATTGTCCTAGCCATGCCCAAGTGAATCTTCTTACAAACGTAAAACTGATTTTTTTTTTTGCCTCCAAACATTCTATCAAAAATTCAACCTCTTGACCAAGGCATCAAAACATTCAAAATGCACTAACAAGCCCAGTTTCTGCATTGAGTCATTGCTAAAATAAAAAAAAACTATGGTTCATCTGGTGCTGGTGCTGGTGCTGGTACTTACCTATAAAGCCCTAAATGGCTTAGGCCTGGGATACTTGCAGGACCACCTTCTGCCAGCAACTTCCTCCCACCGTCCCATGCGTTCCCACAGAGCTGCCCTCCTCAGGATGCCGTCGACTAGACAATGTTGGCTGGTGGACCCCAGGGGGAGAGCATTTTCTGTGGACACACGAGCCCTCTGGAATGGGTTTCCCACTGAGCTTCGGACAACTCCCGATCTCCGCTCCTTCCACCGCGACCTGAAGACGTGGCTATTTCATCAAATCGGCTGATCCGTTAAAGTTGTTTTTAAATGTTGTTAAATGTTTTAATGATGTTTTAATTTGATTTTAATTAACAATCTTAAACTGTTTTCATTGTATTTTTAACCTTTTGTTAGCCACCTTGAGTCCTTCGGGAGAAGGGTGGCATACAAATCGCATTATAAATAAATAAATAAATCTGCAGAAGCAAAATCCTAACCCTAACCCTAATCCTGACCCAGAAGCAATTTTCCAATCAGTACTGACCAAAGTATAACCCAGAGGAAAAGTGCTGAAAGCAACAGATGAAGCAGAAGAATTAAGTTATGAGAACACAGAAATTGCAGATATTCTGAAAGAAGAGGATGTGAGTCATTTGATAATGCAGTTAAAGTCATTTGCCATGGAAAAATGCCCAGCTATGCTGAGTGGTATAACCAGCATTGAGAGCACTTTCTCCATTTATCTTCATAACGAGAATGGTTAAGCCATGAGAAAACAATACATATGTAAATGTATTGATTTTGTATGATACATTATTGTATGAATCATTTTCTGTGTTTTCACTATGTGTGTTTCTGTATGACATTCTCTAACAAAACCTGTACCTTTCTTGTTTCTCAATTGTTATAGTCTATTCATAATTTGTCTTTAATTCTCTGTAATCTTTGGTAAATTCTGTTTATATAATTATTCATCCACTTCCAACAAGAAAATTTATTGACCTTAATGAAGAACATTACTGGTGAAACACTTTATATTATATGTTATTACAGAAGCTTTAGATTTTGTACCTTTAGATTTTCTTTTTGCAGTTTGCAGCAAAATACATATGTAAATGTATTGATTTTGTACGATACATTATTGTATGAATCATTTTCTGTGTTTTCACTATGTGTGTTTCTGTATGGCATTCTCTAATAAAACCTGTACTTTTCCTGTTTCTCAATCGTTATCGGTCTATTCATAATTTGTCTTTAATTCTCTGTAATGTTTGGTAAACTCTGTTTATATAAATATTCATCCACTGAAAATTTATTGACCTTAATGAAGAACATTACTGGTGAAACACTTTTTGCATGTTTATATTATATGTTATTACAGAAGCTTTAGATTTTGTACCTTGAGATTTTCTTTTTGCAGTTTCAGCAAAATATATTTTTGCAGCAAAATATATTTTGCTTTTCTTTTTTCTTTTGTCTTCTCTTTTATAACTGCTATAACTTTTTCCTTTGATTGTACTTTTTAATATGTACACATCAATGTCATCATCATCATCATCATCATCATTATTGTAGCCATTGTCTATCCACCACAGGATGAAGGCCTCTTTCTCATGTTTCCAATATGGTCATGAGCTTTCTTTTGTCAATTGGGCCTGCAATACTTCCATTCTGTATGTGATATTTATAATTTTTAGAAAGAGAAGCTCCTAAAACACCTACTGTATAAGAATATAGACCAATTGTGAAAAATAAAATGTCAGCATGTGGAAAGAATAACATCTCCTAATCAAGCAACCACTGGTTCTAAAAAATAATATGCCAACTTAATTCTTCAGAATGAGAAATTTCAAAATACTTAATCAGGCCATACAAATGCAACTTTTAAAAAGCTGTATTGTTTCAACAAGATAAAAGACACACCACTATTGAGGAGATAGGATTTTGAAACTTTGTGAGGCAATGGACAAGTAACATTTTGGATAGGATTAACCTTCTCATCACTCTATCACAACTTCATAAATCTGTTCTAAAAATGCACTATAACTAGGGTTAAATAAAAACTCTTGAGAGTTTCTCAGCTGTATTTGGAAGTTAAATATGACAAATTCCCCATGAACTGGATGACATTTCTTGACAATAAAGAAAATATACTCCTTGTTGCCTTTAGCAGAGAACAGAAGCAGAAGTGACTTGATAGACTCTTGAGTATAGACATGAAGTACAAGTGTTTATAGAGATTTGTTTCTTTAACACCATCCTCCCTATAATATTGCAGATATAGTATCAAGCCAGATCAATAGAGCAATTTCAAATGTTTTATTAGTAAAGAAGTAGCTGCAAACTCACTGGATACTCTTCTGTTTAAAGCTCAATTTAGACTCTGTGTCCCATTGGGTCATCCTTTCAAAGACATTTCCTTACCTAAACAGAGAAGCAGAATGTTCTTGGGTGGGCAAAAAACCAGCACTCATCCACAAAAAATACCAAGGATCACATGGTGAACTATGTGACATAATAGGTTTATTTTTCTTTTCTGTTGATAGCCTCTTGCTACTGCATATAAGGATCACATGTAATGCTTTAATGACACTTGGAAGCATGGTATTGCTTCCATAAGAATTATCAGTCTTGTCTATTCTGCAGTCCAAGCCAAAGAGCCATCAAGGAGAGTGCCAATGAATAAAAGAAAGGGATAGAGTCCAGATGGAGAATAGGACAAATTTAGCGTGTCTCCATACTGGGCTGGAATTAGATGAAAGTTACATCATGAAGATTAATCCTGTCAAAAACTGTTATCAGGAGTGTTAGTGAGATGTGAGGATGAGCCTTCATCATCTGGATTAAGCATCACAGTTGATTGATGTATATAATGCAATTGTCATGGGATTCAGAGAGTACTCTACTTATCTCTGAACAGGGGATTGTAAGGCTAGCACATCAGCACATACAATTCTTGTATATATTTTAAAAACTTTCTGATGAGGTCTATGAATATACAGAATGAATTTAAATGAATATAATTTCATTCATTTCATACTTAAGGGATTGCAAGTGACTTGAATTTTGAAAAGCCATTTAAAGGTTTAGAGGCATTTGTGAAATTTGCCAAATATATGTAAATGAAACCATTTACAATGTATAACAGTGAATGCAACTACCAAATATAGAAAACGCAACCTAAAATGAATAAAGAAAAGTAAGGAAAATTAGACTAGATATATCCAGGAACACAAAATCAGAAAGAAGATTAAGTGTAAAAATAACGCATACCAGTTGTAGAAAGCCCCACCCAGATTAAAATATTCTTTATTCTTAATATTAAAAAGAGGCAGGATAGAATATTTCCCCAAAGGGGAGAAACATGTTCTTAAAGGCAGAAAGTAGCCCCAGTCTTCCTGTATAGTAAAACACTACAAGCAGAAGAAACTACTCCTTTGGAATGGAGATTTTGTATCCATTAAGAAAGACTGGGCCAATCTATTCATAAAAAAAATGCATGAAGCTGATGGGATTAAGAATTTATATTTCCCACCCAAATTCTAAGGACAGGACATTTAGGACATTATAGTGTTAACCCACTACCATTAGAATAGCAAAAGGCACAAGGCTCATAACATTGCACAACCCCCTGGAACATCTCAATCAGAACCCTATCAAGATCCATCCAGTCACTCAGCCATTTAGTCAGCCACCCCAGAAACATTGCTGCTGTCACTGAAGTTTCTGGCATCCAAATAAACAGAGTCTTTCTTTCCAATCAGCCTTCATTTTATTTCCAGCATCTTTCTCCCAGCTTGGAACCGGATCGTATTTTTCTTCCAACACAATGAAAATAAATCCTTCTTATTTTTACTTTTAACATATGAAAATTCCTTATCGTTGAGAAGAGAATTCCAATGCTGATAGGCAAAGAAACATTAGGCTTTAGAGGAAGACACAATAAAATAAAGGTTTACTTGAGAATTAGGTGGTACTCTTCAATGGTCCAATGAGCTGATTAAGACTAAAAAGTAGCAGATGTGTTTAGACTGGACTGATGCTTGCTGCATTCAAGATTCCCTTTAGGTACTAACTAAATCTGAAACAATGCCTATTGGCAATTGTGCTTGGAATCCTAGAGCCTACTATCAATCTTCATGGTGATTAGATTTGCTGCTGTTTCAGGTCTATTTTCTTCCCGAACATTTTAGACCTAGAGTATTAATCACTGTCTTTCTGGCTTTATTCCTGAACCACCTTAGACTTCTGTTCTTATTTTATACTTACTATATGAATGAACTCCTGGTAGACAAGTTTCAAATGTTTAAAAATTTTGTTTAGCTCTCTCGCCTGCAGTATGCTAGCCGGACATGGAAGAAACTTTCAAGTGATATGAGTTTGCAGACATGAATCTGCAATCATCTTGGTTTACATGGATATGTTTTTTTGTTCAGGCTACAACTTATGTTTCCCCTAAAATGAGATATTCTCAAGATCTTATTTTGCATAAGAGCATATGATGGCCAAGCATTGAGCCAAATGCCTAGCACTGATGTGCATCATAAAACTGTAAAAGCTATAATACGGTTGAAATATCAAGGGTTGTGCTAACTCTGCTTATAGCATTTGCAACATACTTTATCTGGAAGTAAAACTAGTTTACCTCTCTCAACATGTGAAGGTTTTCTTAATTTTCTACAAACGCAGTGCTTGAGACTGTTATTGTTTTCCATTGACTTCTGGCAAACACATGGTGAGCTAGTTATCCCTGAAGGACCAGAGACACAGTTTATGATAGAGATCTGTGGATAGATGCTGGATCATGGCCATTGAAATATTTCTGGAGAAAGAAGAGATTTTGAGATTGGTCAGATGTAGTCCAGACAATTGTTCCTCATGTGTATGAGTCATGCAAGCATCCTCCCAGCGCCTAGTGCACTCTCATAGGGTTGGCATCCTCAGGGTGCCATCAGCCAGACAATGTTAGCTGGGGAAGAACTTTCTCTGTGGGAGAGCTGACCCTATGGAACGATTTACCCGTGGAACTTCGGACCGCCCCAGACCTTCGCTCCTTCTGCCGCGACCTGAAGACGTGGCTTTTTTACCAAGCAGACTATGGTTGACCATTTTAAATTACTTTTTAAAACTTTTAAACTATAAATTTTTAATCTTTATTATTGCCCCATCTTAATCTGTGGAATGTAATGTCTTTGTTGTTTGTTTATGCTTTTATATAAATAAAGTATTTTATATAAATACTTTTATATTTTTTATGTTTTTATTGTAAGCCGCCCTGAGTCCTTCGGGAGAAGGGCGGCATATAAATTAGATAAATAAATAAATAAATAAATAAATAAATAAATAAATAAATGTGGGTGGAAGTCAAGGAAATTCTTCCAAACTCACAGTTGCAATGTAATCTATAAGGATTTAAACCTCACGAATCTCATTTCTTATTCTAAGGCTTAGGCTACTTCCTTTATTGCTTTCAAATACTAAAGACCTTCAGAATGGCAAGTTTCTGTTGCATTCACTAGATGAAGTTCTTTCTTAGCAAAAAAAACCATTTTAAGTACAAGTTTAAGAACCTAGGAAAAAAATACTTTTTGGAATAAACAGCAAAAAGGCATTTGGAGTATTAATTTGAGATGAATTTGAATTGCAGCTTTGAAATTAATTATAAGAATATATCCCATGTGAGTTGTTGTTTGGATTCCTTAGGGCAGGGGTGTCAAACTGGTGGCCCAAGGGCCAGATGCGTCATGCTCAGACCACACCCACCCCAGCTCTGCAAATGGGAAAACCTCATGAAACATCATGCAATGGCATCATGACGTGGTGAATTCGACACCCATGCCTTAGGGAGAAAAAAAGCTTGATAAAATGGGATTTTGAAGGAGAAGAATACTTAAAGTCAACTCATTAACACAAAATAGAGCAAAATACTGGATGTTTTGAAGAATATATGTGAACAGAGGACTCATAAATTAATTTTAAAAAAATTAAGAATATCTTTCATCATAGATACATGGTTGGTAAATGATGTGACAGAAGAGGAACAACCTCTGTAAAACAATACTGAAGTTGATTTGGATATAGATTTAAAAATGACAAGCTTAGAGGAATGATATAAAAATGATATATTGAATAAACAAATGATATCCAATCTGGATATTTGGTTGATGTTTTACTTATTAAAAGGACATACAAAGAACAAACAAGTATTTTGGATACCTTTTCTGTACTGGATTTAAAAAAGAGACAGTTTTGAAAGAATTTCTTGAAATGGACAAAGAAAAATGAAACCAAATCAAGTTTTAGAACATTATTTGAAAGAATTAAAAACCAAAATTGTTAAAGGAACATGCAATGAATATAAATGAATATAAAATTGTTTTATTTGATTAATATTAAAATGCTCTGTAGTTACCTCTATAGTCAATGGACTTTTGCTGAGCAGGAATGAATAATGAGATTTTAAGATTTTTTTTGTAGTTAAGAGATGAGATATGGGAAGAAGAGAACATTTGTTATATTTTAAGAGACGTTACTCAATTTTTTTTATACTTGCGATGAAGGGAAAAGTTACTTCTTTATATATTCTATCTGTATTTTTGTACTTCTTTTTTCTTCTCTTTCTAATTATTCTTTTTATACATACTTTTAAAGTTTGTATTATTTTTATGTTTTCGATTTTAATCTGTAGTAAACTATTTTTAAAATTCAATTTTAAAATTAAAATTCCTTCCTTCCTTCCTTCCTTCCTTCCTTCCTTCCTTCCTTCCTTCCTTCCTTCCTTCCTTCCTTCCTTAGATATACTGAAAGTGAAATTGGTATCTCAGAATGTCTATGGAGATTCTCAGCCATCCAGGTCATGGTTGTCCCAAAGGTGCTTCTTCAAGAGGTAACTGGACCTTCTGGTTTTTCTTTGAAGATGTTTTGCTTTTTATTCAAGAAGCTTCTTCAGCTCTGATTGGATGGTAGGGAATGGAAATAATGCTACCTCAGAAATAATGCTAACATGATTCATAAATTTAGAATGATTTACAAAGGCTCTAGGTCTTGTTGCATGATGTTATTTAAAAAGTTCCATGATTAACATTCTTTTTAACCACCCATTTGTCTCTTCTCCCCCTCCCCCCAATGTTCATATCAAAGAAAAAGCATGAAAACACAAAAATATAGTTGCTTTTTATGATTAGCTTGAACTGAAATGATCAGGGGAAAAGGTGGAGATTATTTTATGTAAAATCTTAATCTTATTAACTTTTGACCAATTAGTTCCCTATGGTGAATTAAATTTCCAAATTACTGAGAGTTTCAACTGAATGAATGTCAGAAGGAGTACCAAATAAAGATTTTCTTATTATGAGATAAAATATTGCAACAAATTAAAAGCAAAGCCTTTATTAAAGAAGGGTCTTTTGTGAAAATTTGGCTTTGAAGTGTAAACTAAAATTCAATACACATATGAACGCTAAAGGATTATTAGCAGACACAAAAATATATTTTTTCTTGTTTGATATACTTATAAGTATATCAAGTAAGATAAAGTGATTGCCATCATTAGAAAAATAGATTATTAAATCCGGTTCTGCAGATTGTATTCACAGATATACCATCACCCTTTAACCAAGCTTTAGAGTAGACTGCTCAAGCAAATAAAGTGCAGAGAATTGAATCTAACAGATTTGAATTAAATTAGAATATATTAGAGTGTCTATTAAAATGATGTAAAATTCAATTATAAAAAATAAAAAAATAAATTAAATGAAACATATTCTATATGATGCAGTTTATGGAATCTTACCATTGAAAATGATGATCATTCATTCTCCCTACAGAATGAGCCTCAAAAGATTGGTGAATATAAGAAGAAGCAGTAAGAAAAATTGGGTTCAGTCTACAAAAAGCAAGGATATTTCAGAAGAGGAATATATATTGCCACCCAAACTGTTATCTCTGAACATAAGCTCTACTAAATTTTTTATCTGTGCTGTTATGAGACAAGAACATTAAAAATATTTCACTGGACTATAATTTGGTTTGCACATATTGCTAAACTATTCATTCTTTCTTAATAAATATACAGATGAATTCATGGGGGCGGGGCCAGCTGTCGGGCGAGGAGGCTGCGTTCCACCATCGCTCCGCAAGTGGAGATCCGAACGCAGCCCATATCTGCCGATCGGAGGACTTTTTGAGGTCCCTTGGTCTCTCGGGGGGAGACTGAAGAGAGGGGGAGTATTTGCGAACGGACTGGCAGCGGCGGCTGCCAGTTCCTAGCAAACTTTTTCCTGAAGAAACCGTTTGGTGGAAAATTGAGCCAAGATGGAGACCGCGATGGCATGACTTGACAGCTGGACACAGACAGCGAAGACCAAGCGAG
>JANHFM010003847.1:10544-21924 GCA_032468115.1 Grayia smithii
CCCCCCGCCGCAACCAGTAGATGGGCTAAGCTGTGGATCTCTGAGGGTACCCCCTGACCCTCTATTAGTATGTTGAACCTCCCCCTCCCAGATCCCCTTAAAAACCAAATCAAAAATTTCTTTTAAAAACCCTGGAGCCCCCGCTTCTTAGCATGCCACCTCTCGGGGTTCCAGTACCCGTCATCAAGGGCGGCCCTCGATAACTGGGAGGGCCAGGCCTGCAAGAGGGGGGAGTCTTGCAGTGATAGGAGTTCTGCCGCAGAATACACTGAGATAAAAGAGTCTGGAGGAGATAAAAACAGTCCTTGGGATGTTCAAGATGGTTAAAACCGGGAGGAGGGAAGATGTTGTACTTGTCCACTGGAACACCACCACCCTCTCACTGCGGTGGGGAGTCACATGGCTGAAGAAATCCATCCAGTCCAGAGCGGGGGATAGGAGTCTCCTTGGCCGCCCTCTCACGGCGACCAGTCCAGAGTCATAAAGGACAATGGAGAAGCTAATCCATCCCCTTAACAATGTAATAGTAATCAGACACTTAGTGACTGCGTCTCCATCTCTCAGAAGCCAGTGCAACCAAAGGTCAGATAGAAAAGGCGAGATGGAATATCAAGGATGGAATAGAGTGGAATTAAAATGGCAGAGTAACATAGGGAGGAAAAGATGATTAGGTGGAGGTAGTCAAGGCCGGTCGGGGGACTTTTTGCTGGGCTAAGTGGCTGGTCTAGGCTGAGGCCTATTGGGGGGGGAGGCATAGTTGAAGGGGGGGATATCCATCCACCCCCTTCTAGCAGCCCTCAACCCACACACTACACCTCAGTCTTCTATCCAGGCCGCTCAGCTCAGCTAGCCATCCCCCAGATATTCCAAAAAAGGGGGGGAAAGGATTGCTCCAGAAGAACTGAGCCTGAGCCTCCTGCATCACCTCCATCTCTGCTAACCATGGCAGGCGTTGCAGCTGGACCTCCAAAAGCTGCTGCTGCCTCCGCCGCTTCCGTCGCCAGTGCTGCGCTCACCGCCGCCCGTGGCACCCAAGCCAGCCTCGAGTCCTAGAACTCTCCGGCAGCCAGGGTGCCATTGCCACTGCCGCAATGCGCTCGGCAACCGCCTGCTTTGACTCCGCAGCCCAGGCCACAAACAGCTGAGTCTCAGCTGTGCCCGTCTCCGTTGTCCTCCACGACGCCCAGGTGACAAAGACATCCTATTCATGGCTTGAGCCCGCGATGCCTTGGCTCACGGGGGGGGGGGAGATGGTCAGCTGGCCCACCGACACCCCAAAGCACCAAAATATTGCCCCCACATCTCAGCGTCTAACACGGGCCCACCATCTTGGAGCATGCGCAGGAGTTGTAAAGATCCCTTGTTGTTCCCTTATAAGTCTAAAGTAACCTATTTTGATCCTTTGTATTCTTTTCCTCAGACCTGCTCCCTAGTTTCTACTAAGATGCAAAGTGCATGCATCAACAGAACCGGTAGTAAAGGTAAGTAGAACCCACCCCTGATATAAACTGTTCCTGGAGATGGCTGGAGCTTCACCATTCCCATACTGGTGGGAACTGGTATACTGTCCTTGTAATTAGGAGACAAGTTAAATGTCTCTTTTCTCCTGCTTCCAGAAACTGACAACTTTTACAACTGTTTGCCAGTGGTTTTGGAAACAGCAGGCAAGTTTCTAGTCACAGCCAAAAGCATTCACTAGACTAGGGGTGTCAAACTGGTGGCCTGCAGGCCTGATGCATCGCATGCAGGCCACGCCCACCACAGCTCTGTGAAGGGAAAAACACTGAAATGTCACGTGACAGCAACATGATGCCACGAGTTTGACACCCGTACACTAGAGGATAGAAGAAGCCATTTCATGTTGTCTTCCATAGAAATCCAACAGGCGGATGGAAACTGCTCCCGCATACAAAGAAAGCTGTGGGATGGGGAATCATAAAATAGGTGGCATTCTTTTTTGCATCATTCGAACAGTACATGTAATCTTACTCTGTAATCTTATTGAAGTTCCCACTAATATGTGAGTGTATTCTAGCCATCTCCAGAAAGTGCACGGATCTTCTAGTCTTTCTCTTGGTACTTGGCTGCAGTTCAGCTGCCCCAGTTGGAAGAGTTGTTGGAATCCAGAAGAGCCTGGATTCAGCCAAGATTCAACTTTTAGAGGCAGTTTAAAATTGTTTGAGACATATGAAGCTAAAAGAGCAAAGGAGAAAGAAAGGCTCCACAGTGGGTGTAGCAGGGCGAGGTGGGGGTGGTGAAGTGGCACAGGTGGCATAAAGGAAAGGTCAAGGAACCAACGTGCCCTGCCCAAGCAGGGAAAAACAATTGGCATTTCCTGTCCCAGCATCAGTGGGATTTGAAATTCACCAAATTAGAATCCCATTCAGTGCAACCGCCCCCCCCCCCCCCGCAAAGAAAAACAAAAACCAGGAACTATGCTGCCCTGTGGAAATTCCGGCTCAGTGTCCTGCCGGGTTCAGTTAGGGAGTTACTGGTTAAACTGCACTGCCCCTATTCTCTTGTCATGGGGCTCCCCTTTTCCAAAACTGTCCAGAAAACGGTAAAGCGGGTCCCGTCCATTTAAGTACTTTTGCTGAAGATGCGGAAGGACAGGGTTAATTTTTTTCCCCGTACTGGTTGCCCTGGGGGGCCCGTTTGCAATTGCTGCTCTTTTTCTGTCGGCACCACTTTTGTTATTTTAGGTTGAAGCATTCCTTTTTCCCCCGTCGGGGCAGCTCCTTTGAACCCTAAGCAGATTAACTGGAGGCGTGTGAAGGACAGGGCGAGGAGGTGCCTTCCGGGGAAGAGATTTGGCTCCAAAATAGGACGCTAAGCGCCTTTCGCCTGTGCCCTTAATTTGATTACCTAGGCAGTGCCAGCGCACCAGGCGGTACCGGCCGAGACGGGCTGCGGCTGGCTGCTCTCTCTCTCTCTCTCTCTCTCTCTCGGGAGGGGAGGCAGCAGCCGGGCCAAACGAGGAGTCACCAAAGCGACTGTGCAAAAATGGAAGCGCCCGAGAAGCCGTGAGAGGAAAAGGAACGCCTTTTTAAAATCAAGACCCAGCTTTGCCTTCGTTTCCATGACAGTTATTAGGTAACAGAGACATTGAATTGTCTCCCACAATGCTCTGGAGGAAGGGGTGGGGGGTGGGGAAGAGGTTGCTCCAGTGACAAAGCTGCGGAGTTCCGACTCGGAGGAACTCTGCCTCTTCGGAGAATTTCAAACTCCTGGAATATTCTGCCTTTTATCGGCCGCCTCTTTCTGCGCTCTGCCTGAAAGTCACGGGCAGGGCTGCTGCTGCTGCTGTTTGTTTTCATCCTCCCCCCACCCCCCTTCAAAGGAAATCTTCAGAATCGCTCTTTTGATTTTCCGCGAGGCACAGGCTCCGGCGACGCGAGGATATGAACAATTTTCCAGGTGGGCTACTCAGAGGGAGTGAAGCTGAAAGACGTCCAATCAGGCTTAGGCAACCCACAGCCTGGTCCAAATGCCTCTCCGGCGGATCTCGGTAATCCCATCGCAGGAGACGACCAGCAATGGGAGAAGTTCCATAGGTAGAAACAAAGAGAAGAACAGGGAAGTCGAGGTAAGAGGAGGAAGGGAGCCTCGGTTTTGCTTGAGTGACACAAATAATGGTTGAAAGGGTTGGGAAGGGCGAGGGAGGAGGTGGAATTATCCCTGTTTACTCAACAGGAAGAACAAGAGTCGGGAATATCCCTTTTATGCAATATATGGTTGCAAGTTGAAATGCTGAAATGCTCTCTCTTTGGGTGCTTTCCTAATAGAGGCTTCTCATATGCAAACTCCCTCCCGCCCTCCCCATCGGGGGAGCAATAAGCACTTGTGTAGGGGACAACACTAAAAAAAAATGTGAATTGTCAGCTTTGTACATTTTGAAAGGGCACTTTTGCAGAAAAGGGGGGGCACAGAGGAAGAAACACAGTCCATTGATTCTGCAAACAATAGAGACTGTTCTTTCTGTGTTTTCAGATGGCATGCTAAAAGTCAACCAAGCATCTTCTTCATAGACTATAGGGGAAATGTCTCAAAAGAGAATTGTAGCAAAATATCTTCATTGCATGTATAGGCATTCAGGCAGTAATAATAGCATCAGTCTACCAAATTTTCTGAAATACACAATTTATTGTTTCTTCTGAGTTGCCCTTGTTTTTCATCCCATTGTTTCCTTTCTTTTAGAGAAAAAAAGACCAACACCCCCCCCCACCATCCTATCACTGTTTATTAGGACATTCTAGATATCCAAGTATCAGGCATCCTATACATCATATTTATAAAGAAAGAAAGCATGTTGTGTAGCAATGATCTTGGTTCATCTAAGAAAAGTAAATGTTATAAATGTGGTTCAGGCTGAAGGCTTTAATACTATGTGGAGAAAAAGCTGCTTGTTTTTTAAAATTATGCTGTCTTGTAAACATTCCTAATTGACCTTTAGCATACATTTTCAATTGGAAAGGAATGTGACTGAGAACAAAACAAATGGGGATATTTAATAGAGGAAGATTTCCTGCATTTTCTACTGGTGTCCTATTATAACTCTTTTCCATATTTTATATGATTTCTTTTTCAATTCCAGAAAGCAATTTATGCACTAGTATAAAATAGGTGATTTACTGACCCTTGACTTAAATTTTGTCATCGCCACTTGTCTTGTTACTAATGTAGAGATTATGAGTCCCATTTTCAGCTACAAATATTCTTATGTTTCTCAAAAAAAAAGTAGCTGTTTCCCCAGATAGACCAGGTGTGGTCATGATATTAAAAAAGTACTGATGATTGTAAAGTATCATATTAGAGTTTTACTTACTGAGAATCAACAAGGGAAAGGGTGTCTATGAAAGAAGCCATTAATAAAACAATTATACAGATTTGATCCTGATTGAATAAAAAGTTAATATCATACATTTATATAGGTAATATGTAAGAACAAATTACATAAGTAATTTAAGTAATTTGATACCCATAAACTGTATGAGGTTCACAAAATTAGTATTGATCAAAATCCATTATGGAACACTAGAACATTCCTCAAATAAAAAATCTTCCTTATTATTTTATTTTGAAAGGAACATTTAACTTGGGAATATTTATTTTGGGAAGCTTGAGCTGCTTGTATACATATACAATATACATATACTGTATGATCTAATTGGTGGGACAACAGAAGTAGCTTAGGAAGATTTAGAAATATAATACAATAAAACATTGAAAATTAATTTTCTTCTTTTTTGTAGGAATGACAAGTTTTGATAAACTTCATCAATAAAAAAATGTGTGGCAAGGCTGTCATATGCTATTTTGAATTTCTTACCTGTTCAGTTGTTTACCCACTGCACTACAATGATGTTTGTACAATGTCAGTAAGAATAGAGAATTCTTCGTATTTTCAGTCTAGAATTAAGTTTATTTCAGGAATATAAAAAGCTTTTATACATTCTTTATTTTAATAGATGCCAAAATCTTGACTCCCACATTTTCAGAGAATTAGCCTCTTTCTACCCTCAAAGACAAAGAAATCATCTTCAAGCTATATTATACTTTGCCTTACATAATTTTCTAAGCTTCACTTCAGTTTATTCTTTATGCTTGCAGATTTAGAGTCTGTTTTTATGCTGTTTTATACAGAGGAGTATATTTAATAAATCATTGCATTTTAACTGTGTTAGAAAATGCATAAGTAAAATTATGTGCTTTTATTTTAATATAGGACTGTAATTGAAAATTGATGAGTTGCTTCATTCCTTACCCATCAAACTCTTATCAGACTATGCTTGAGGCTATATAGTTCAAGATCCATTTTCTTCACTGTCCCAAAGGTGATTTTTCAAAAGGCAACTGGACTTTCTTGGTTTTTTTTCCTTGAAGATAGTTTGGTCATCAGCCAAGAAGCTGGTTCAGTTCTGACTGAATGGTGGAGGATAGAAGGATTTATGTTCCTTATTTATAAATCCTTCCACCCTCCACCGTTCAGTCAGAACTGAAGAAGTGATGAGAAGTGAAATGTTTTCAAGGAAAAACAAAGTCTAGTTGGCTTTTGAAAAAGCACCTTTAGGACAACTATGACCCTGGATGACTGAGAATCTCCATAGACATTTTTTCAATGTCTTTCTTTATTTGGATGACATCAGTAGATTCCAGCTTCACCAATTTAGAACACTATTTTTTCATCGGTATAAATGATCTCATAGTTATTTTTCTGTTTCACGTTTTCATACTTTTAAAATATTTATAATAATAAGGGAATATATTTACATTCCTGTCATTTGTGTCTTTAAGTGAAAGCCTAATCTAGGTTTTTGCTTTCTAATGGTTCTTAAACTTTTATCATTGGGAAATTCTTTCCACCTAAATTTGTCTTCCAAAGAAATCTTCTACACTGAAAATTCAAAATTAGCAAAATTAGATTATGCTCTAAACTGCTTTCTCCAACTTAGTGTCATCAAAATATATTAAACTCTCAGTCAGCATAGACCTGGATTATGAAGATTTCACAATAGAGGAGCTCAAGCCTGGAGAAATGTCATGTCCCCAAATCAAAGACATTTGCTTACTTTCTCGAGAATATTGGAAAGCCTAATGGAACTTATTCTGATCTGAAGAAATTGAGAATAAAATTGCTTTCTTAGAAAACTTTTGTCTGAAATTAAAAGTCTTTCCTTTGGGAACCTTTTGGTAAGTTTCCTTCAAATCTCTTTGAAACCTTCCCCCACTAGTTTTCCATCTTTGCCATGAAGTCTTTCACTTATTCTAAACATAACCATTTTAACAATTTGATACTCAAAATACTTGTGCTTAACTTATTTAAGGAACACTTAAGTTTTGTTGCATATTTTTTCTCTCTTGGTTCTCTTTTTTGGATCTCTCCCCCCCCCCCCACAGTGTGTTTGTGTGTGTTTGTATATACATGATGTTTATTATTCTTGAAAAATGTAGAACATTCTTTGATGGAGCTGAAGTAAGAAAATATTAATTGCTGCTCTTTAGTTTATGATGAACTGCAGCATTTTTTCTCTTAACTGCTTGGCTTAATAATGTGACCAAACATTAATTACTGTAGATTGAACACTTTAAAGAGACTTTTGAAAAGTAAATAATATATATTCCAGTACATGAATATTAACAAAATTCACCAATGTGAATAATTCAATGAGGTAGTTTGAATATAAAATACTGATTGGAAAGTTTGTAGGTCTTACTAGATGGAAGTCTATACAAGACCTATTTAGCCAAATGTTTCCCTCAAAACTATGGCTGTTCATCTATATTTTGCAATTGGAACTTGATGACTGAAAATTAAATTTCTCAAAATTTAAGAAGAGCTTATACTTCAAGAATTCTGTAATTTACCTACCTAGCATGCAGAAAGAAATGATGAAAAGTCATAAAGTGGGTTGAGAGTCATTGTCTCTCATCTTAACTTGCCAGATGAAATTGCATTAAATGGAGTCAAGTATTAGTACTCAAAAGGTTACATAATGTAGGAGAAATTATAATTAAGATGCTTGATCAATGGTTTATTTAGCTTTCCCAACGTACACCATTTAAGATTTGTAGCCCTTTTCAACAGTTACTGAAAGTATGGGGAAAAAGTTTGAGACTTAAAAAGAAAATACATGTCTGAAATATCTTGGGTTATATAAATACTGATAAAACATTTGGAAAATCTTACCTTTTTCATTTGATAGAATGTTGGGTAGAATAATTCTGAAGGAATTGATTTGAAGAACAGCAAACTTTAAGTGAAATATATAGCTTAAAGAATTTTAAATGTTATCTAATCTAGAAATAAATATAATTGAATTGTTCATTTAAAAGTTTAGCTTTTAAAATCAGAAATATTATTTTTTTCTTACTACCTGAGCACACCAGTATGAATAATTTCAGCACATTGGACAGCTATCAAGGTTTATTATGTATTGCATTGATGTATATTGGGATGTAATCTTTCAAGCTTATAATATTTAAAATTTTGTAAGCTTTATTTATGAAAAAATCTATAGATGAAAAAGATGGAAAAGGGAAGAAGGAACATTTCAAATTACTACAGTTATTGAGAAAAGTATTTCATGAAAGTATTTTATTCCAGAGTACAATTTAGAAAGTAATTGTTTTTAAGGGAGGAGACTGGAGTGATTTGGCTATATGTCACTTCCCTCTTCAAATGTGACAGAAGGTCCTCAGTATTTTCTGATAATTGTATAAAATTTGAGAAACTTTCCTAGAGTTCCATCAAGGTACTAATCAATGCTAGTGAGCTTCCAAAAATATATATTTCTGTTCCATGCTCTTCTGAGGAGGGAAAAAAAGAGATCCAGACAACTTTTTAAAAATAATTTATTGTCTTGACTTTTGACTGTTGTAGATATATATGACCTTCTCATAAATCTGTTAGGCTTTTTGCCACTTTAAGTTTTAGGATAAACAACATTGGTTCTATTTACTCTTAGGTCTTTGTGTCTTATATTTAATTGGTAAATTTGTTCCAGTGCAGTAATTGTTATGCAAAAGATAGTAGAACAAAATTGTTGAACAGTATGAGATTCATTTTTGCTAATGTCCTGTTTAGGTAATTGAGCTGATGCAGGTGGTTAAAACTAGCACTAAGTGGGTTTTTTTTGTAGATTCTTGGTAGCTCATCTTCACATTGGATACTTTAATGCATGTAATTACTTAGTCTCTTAATAAAGACATCAACATCTGTGTTCATTTTGTATAATTCATTATAAATCAGTATAGCCACTATATAAAAATTACTACAATTTTGCAGTCAGCTGCACAACTTGTATAGAAGGAAAAAGAAACATCCATCCATCCCATCATTATATTATCCCAGGCAATATAAAGCAAAACCATTTATTCCTAATGTTCACACAAGGAAGGCCAGAGGGAAGATACAAAGTCTTCAGTGAATATCTAAAGGACACTACTTTAAAAGGGGTACATATTCCAGACAAAGGAAATAGTCACAAGGACTGTCCATTTCTAATCTATGGAAACTGAACATCTGCATTGATTAAATTTTTAATGAGAATTTATACTCATTTGTTTTTTAAAACTAAAGAATTAGTTTTTGGCCAAGTTGTGTAAGTCATACTCATAGAAAAAGTGGTACATTGTTTTAGATATTAGCTATAAAAACTGCACATTTGGATACATATGTCTCCAAACTGCATTTTGATAAACAAAATAGATAGAATATTACAGAGACAGTTTGGTCCTGGGATTAAGATGCTGGTCTAGAAATTAGGAGACTGAGTTCTAGACTTCCCTTAGGCATGAAAACCAAATGGGTGACTTTGGCGAAGTTATAAGAGGTTAATAATGGAAAAAATATTGACAATGCTGACTTATGACTGCAGAATATATTAGATGTTGTAATGGTGAATATAAATTGTAATGGTAATCATGTGACAAACTGTTGGCTCCTTGTGTGTTTTCACATTCTTATTTTAGACTGTCAATCAGAGTACATGTAGCTCTTAGCAAATAAGGTTTATACTAGAGACAGAATGTGTCGGTGTCCTGGACCCAGATTTCTTTGCGCCTTATGTCATCTTATCTTCTTTCATAATTTACAGCCTTCTATATCCTTGAAGGCTGTCTACATACATAGGGACTCCATAAAAAGATTCTGAATTGATGGATAGTTTCATTGGTACAGATATTTTCTACTGGACACACTCACCTTTTTAAAATGGAGAACCGTATGAGGAGAATAAACTTGGCTGAATATGATTGGCTGAATATGATTGAAAATCCTAAACATAATTACTTGAGAGTAACTCAAGGGGGTTTTCATGGGTTTTTTTGTCTTTGTAGACCCATAGGCTTATTGGATAGTCTACATACTAAACCTTTTTAGTACAGTAGTATCCTATGAATTCTTTAATGAGACATTAAATTCAACAGAACTTAATATAGAGTTAAGAATAACTAGTTAATGCTTGGTGAGTCCAGATGTCCATGAACAATTTCCGTTTCTCATCCTTCCCCTTGACATATAATTTCTCTTTCTCTTTAAAAGTATATGTGTACTTATATGAAAGTAATTTGTGAGAAAACAATTGCAATTTGTACAGATTGGATATCAATGATTTCTAAAATTGGGTACTTAATTTATAGTAAAATATTTTTAGTCACTAGTAATTGAACTTTTTATTTTGCCTGGTTTTGCCCTTTTTTTGGTTGGAGGTTCTGACCTATTTTTGTTTTCAAGAAGGTGAATAAGAAGGTACATAGAAACATTAGTTTGATAGACACAAACACTGAAATAACCAAAATTGTACTGTGTGAGTTTGACATGTTAAGTCATTTTCTGTATGGTCATTGTATACATTATAAATTTAGGCTCAAGATTCCATCATTTGTTGATAAGAATAACCAGCTAGATCTGTGACAGTGAACCTATGGCATGTGTGCTACAGGTGACACACGTAGCCATATCGGAGGTCACGCGAGCTCAGCTCTAGCATGCAGCTCAGTTCCGGCATGCATGCACGTGCCAGCCAACTGATTTTTGGGCCTTCTGGGCCCACTAGAAATAGGGAAACAGGCTGTTTCCTGCCTCCGGACTGCCTTGGGGTGGTGGTGGAAGGCCCGTTTCTCTCTCTCTCCAGGCTCTAGAGCCTTTCTAAGATCTTGGGGAAGGATAAAACAGCCTTCCCCACCCCCTTGGAGGCCCTCCTGAGGCAGAAAATGGCTCGTTTAACTTCTGGTCCCATTTCCTCTGGTCCTCCGGGGGGAGGGGGGTAAAGTCCGTTTTTGCCCTCCCAAAGCTCCTAGAAAGGCTCTGGAGCCTGGGGAGAGAGAAAACCATGCCATTGTGTGCCAGGAGCGGGGGAAGGGGAGCGGTGGGGCGTTACATGCACAGATGTGGGGGCGGGGTGCATATGCGACCTCCACTCCACTCCTGGCATGCGATGGCAAAAAGGTTAGCCATCACTGAGCCAGACTATCTATGCTAAGGTTCAATTTATGCATTAGCTCAGGTATGGTTTGTATTTAGAATATTTTTGAAAGTGGATATAGAGAAAAGTTGATAACTGATGATTTCAGTTGGAACGGAATTTTTCCAAAAAGATTTGTAAAATAATAGTCCAAAATGTGCACAAATGCAACACTATTTTATTTATTTATTTAATCAAATTTATATGCTGCCCAACTCCCAAAGGACTCCAGGCGGCTCACAGCAAAAATACAACAGTGATACATTATAAAAAGTTTAAAACAAGTTAAAAACAATAAAACCATAGAAACACTCATATCCCGTCTGGGGCCGGATCTCGCTGAGTCACAATAGCGAGATCAATGGCCCCATGCCTGCTGGAAAAGCCAAGTTTTAACAGCTTTGCAGAAGGCCAGT
>JANHFM010003847.1:30674-45691 GCA_032468115.1 Grayia smithii
GCACATTAAGTTGTGCTCAAAAAAGTTGTAAGCCGCCCTGAGTCTCCGGAGAAGGGCGGGGTATAAATGGAATTAAACAAACAAAAAAAAACTTTCTTCTGTGCTGTTGTAATTTGTAAGGTTCATTAAGTGAACTATTGTAAGTTGAGGACTACCTGTAATTAACTAATTATAATACAACAGGAAAAAAGCATCTTTCTGGATCTTCACTGTTCAAATATATTTTTTTGGAACAGAAAGTTCATAATAAGTATATATTACCATCTTATTTGAGTCTTAATGTAATGGCAGTTACTGTAGAAGTATTCTGATCATTCATATATACTGTACATAAATTTCTTTAATATATATTGAAATTTCTTGTATATTAATACTTTAAAGGTGCTTTTATAATGCAGTCCTACTTTACTTCTAGTTGGTCACTTATAGATTTGTACAAAATATGATTCCTACTATTACATTATGTAGCAGAGCATGCTACTGTTTTTGAGCCAGGTTTCACCTAATCTGTACTTGTACCTTTGTCTAGGTGTAAAACCTTGCTTTTGTCCACATTAAGTTTCATGTTGTTGGATAGGACCCATTGTTCAAGTCTGTTAATGTTTTTTTGGATCTTGAGCCTATCTTTTGTGCTATTGCCTAATCCTGCAGGTTTGGTGTCATCTGCAAATTTGATGAGTTCCCCTTCTGTTCCCTTATCTAAGTCATTTATGAAGATATTGAAGGAGTACTAGGCCTAAGCTGGAACTTACTAGTACCTCACTGCTTATTTTCTTCCATGTAGATGTAATACCATTAAGGACTACTCATTGAGTATGGTTTGTCAGCCAATTACAAATCCATCTGGTAGTGATGCTGTCTAGCCCACATTTTGCTGGTTTCCCAAGAAGTAGGCTGTGGTCTACTTTGTCGAATGCCTTGCTGAAAGTCTGAGTATTCGATGTTTGCAGCATTTCACTGGTCTACTAATTTAGTCACTCTAAATGACTAAATGAATTAAATAAGATAGGTTTGGCATGATCTGTTTTTAACAAACCCATGCTGGATACTAGTTATGCTTGTATTTGTTTCTAATGTTCACAGATCTGTGTTTTGATCATTTTTTCCAGTATCTTTCCAGGTACTGATTGGTTTGTAGTTTCCTGAGTCTGGGGTTGTTGTTTTTTTTCTTTGAAGATGGGAATCACATCAGCTCTTTTCCAATCCTCTGGTAGTTCCCCAGTGCTTCAAGATTTTTTAAAGATATGATACAATGGTTCTGAGATAACATCTGCCAACTCCTTCAGAACTCAGATGTAATCCATCAGGTCCTGGTGATTTATATTCATCAAGATCAGACAAGTGTTTTCTAACCATTTTCTTGCTTATTTTAACTTTTATTTCTAGTCTAACTTTTACAATTATGTGTTTGAACATTGGGCTATAGTTTCTTTTTGCGTGAAGACTGATGCAGAGAATTAGTTAAGCAGCTCTGCTTTCTCTCTACTGCCTGTTACTTTCTTACCATCTTCTGTTTTTAGTGGACTGTTGCCTTGTTATTTATATGTTGAAAGAAAGTTTTCTTCGACTTTTGTCGCAAGTCTTTGTTCATCCTGAGCCTTTGCTTTCCTGACTTCATCTTTGCAGATTCAGGCTATCTGCTGATATTCTGCCTTAGTTATGTGTCCCTCTTTCCATTGTTTGTACTTACGCTTTTTGTCTTTCAGTTTATCAGAGAAATATTTGTGTAGTCATGCTGGCTTCTTCTTCGATTTCTTGTTTTTCTTTTTCAGTAAGAACTAAAAAAGAAAACGTTTAGACTGTTTAGAAAACTTGCAGGTACTTGTGTTGCATCCCTGCCCTTCCCATTTTAGCCTTTCCCCCTGCACGGCACAGCAGAGTTGCCAATAAAGTCTCAACTTTTAAACAGGAGTAGAAGGAAACAGGAAACACAAGTTTTGGAAGCTCTGCAGCCACCACCAAACATAGTGAAGCGAATGAATAAAAGAAGGTATTTTTCTCTTCAAAGGGAAACAACAGCCAGAATCCAAGGAAAAAAAAAATCATGATTGCTTTTTCCAATTTACTGAACATGTTGGCCTTCCAAAAGATCCTTGAAACGTAACTTTTCAACTAGCTTGGGGATTCCATGGTTAAGTGGAGCCTGTTAGATGATTGTATGAGAGTGAATGGACACTGTCATTATTCATTTGTTTTACTTTAAATTGGTTGCTTAATGGTTTTTATATATTCTTGATTATAGTATGTATGCCACTTAGTATGATTGGTGGCTATACAAATGTGATTGATTAAATGATTAATACCTTTTGGCATTGAATTTGACCTCTGGCTAGCTCTGTAGATTTCTACAATGTTAATATTATGTATAAAAATTAATTGCAAACAGTAATTGTAATAGACGGTACATGAAAAAATATTTTGGGTGGATAGATAAAATACAGTTACTGACTTAAATGTTTCCTTCCTTGTTCTCCAGAACCTGTGAGTTGCTCCTGCTGAATTCTGGCAGCAAACAGGCCCTGCAATTTCCTGCTTTTTATTTTTGTTTGGGCAAAAAGTCAAAACCACATGTGTAAACTTATCCTTAGTTACAAAAGGGAATATGTGTAGCTCAGGGTGGAGTCTGGAGTTCTCTAAGCTTGGTTGTTTAGTTATTACACACCAAAAATATTCAATTAAATACAAATTTCAGCTAAAAGAATGCGAATGACTAGCTGTCTTCAAGTAGTATAAGTCCTTCCATTCCCCACCATCAAGTCAGAGCTGAAGAAGCTCTTGGATGAGAAGCCAAACCTCTTCAAAGAAAAATAAGAAAGTCCAGTTGCCTCTTGAAAAAGCACTTTGGAACAGCCATGACCTGGATGACTGAGAATCTCCATAGACTTTCAGCTGAGTGTTTTTAAAAAGCTTATCCTCCAGTTGGCAAAAAGGTAAATCAGACTATGCATTTGGACAATGTTTGGTGTATTGTAGAGGATAAACATGGGTCATGAAAGATGACAGCTGGTACTGCCAGTTAATGCTGTGCATGCTACCTACAATTCTCCCAAAAAGTTTCTATTGCATACCACAATGACACAGATTTTGTGATGGCATAAATTGCTGTGGAATGTCCCTAATTCAGCTTTAAATCTTGGAAACCAACATCAGCAGGCTTGAATGAGTTACTTGGCTTCCTTTCTGTTAGAGCAATATTTTTTCTAAGACAAAATGAAGCTTAGATTTATTTCTGCTTTAATTATAAGAAAGCAAAATAATTTTGAGTTGAGAGGAAAAAATATATAACATAAATCTGGCTCTAATTTTAGAAAGTTATTTTTAATACTAGCATCTTCATCACAGCATGGAGATTGAGCAGAACAGTTACCCTTTCCTCTTCAAGCAAACTAATGTGTAAATATATTTTTCAGGCTGCTTGGGAACCAGGTTATCCTTAAAAAGGAAGAGCTGTTATAATTGGTTTTCAGTAACCTATTTACTGGAAATTAGATTACATGTAATTATCCCAGGGTGAAGTAACTGTTCATCCCCATTAATATACTTATCTAATACACATTTTAATACCATCTCTCAGTAATATACTTTTGGATTCATTGAAATATAGCAGCACCTGTTATTGCTTTTGCATTTTGCTGGCTAAACTGACCTGAAGGCATGTGGCTTGCTGTAGTAAGAAGAATGAAATTCATGTCACTTTGTGTCAGCAGAATGAAATATGGGATGGAGTATGGATGCAATAAATCATATGCCAGCAGCCATAACCTAAATAAAAGACAACATAAAATTTGTGTAGCAGTGAAGAAGAAATCAAGCATCTGTGTAGTGGGTAGAAGAGATAAGAATCCTATAACTACTTGTAACATAACTTCATAACATTCTTCCTTGCTAGATTTCACATAAGGCTTTTTCTGAAAATGTTGGCACCTCTCATCAAAAAGTGGTTTATTCCATAGTAGACTAAGATACAACTCACTTAAATTGGACTGTATGTTACAAATAAGAATGAATCCATATACACAAAGAAAATTTTGAAAAATTTAGATGGATGCTTATGTACATATTTGAAGAGAGATTTAAATGTGTGTGTGTATGTATATATTTCATGTATATATGAACATTTCCTGCTTAGCCTATTCCTATAGAAATATAAATGTTAACAGACTATTTCTTTTTCAAAATACCATCATTTCAGCTCATTTTCTTGTAGTTGGGAATGGTGAAGCTCTATTTCCAGGTACAAATTGTGTTCCTGAATAATACATGTAAGGTAATACAGTAGGGCATTATTTTGCTATATGCTTGATTTTATTAAATGATTTTTGATTATACATGAATACACACACATGTATGTGTATGTATGTATGCATGTATATGTGTGTGTATATATATATACAGTATGTATATTTTGTATGGCATTGTGTGTGAATATCGGGATGAGTTTCACTGTGATGATACATAATTAAAATTGAAAGTTGAAGTGTCTTTCTAGGTTTTTCCTTGTTGTATGTGGCATCTATCTAACTCAGAGATTGCACACATTAAAATGCAAATCTGAATGTTTCTATACTGAAATTTTGCCTGGTATGACATTTAAGCCTAACAGTACCAACCATATATATATATATTAGAAATAAATTCATGAAATGAAAGAGGATTTATTCAGTGTAATTGCATTTACAGTAGAACTTGAAGACTTGTGGCAAACATTTTGCTCTTTGACAGAAAATTTAAAAATTAATCAGTTTATAGAGTAGTGTCATTCTCAGGTTGGAGTTAGAATTAAATTCAGAAATAATGTTGAACAATTTGAACTACAGATTACAGAATGATTAAATTGCTTGTATTATAATTACTAATTCACATATTTTTTTTTAATTCCCACTTGATTTTTCCCCTTTCTATGATCTCTACTTTTGTTTTCACTATGTTTTTCAAATTCAGGGAGAGTAATTTATAGCAGCTTTCTTGTTCTATATTTTCATTTCATAATTCTTTGATGAGGCATACTCATGTATAATGCTCTTCATATAGAGTTTTCTGCCATTTTTATAGGTATGAGGTAAAATAATATACTCATTTTCATCATTAGTTTTATTCTTTATTCTAGGATTAAACAATTAGCACTGGAATGGTATGGAACCAATTCTCTTTTTGTGGTAGAACATTTGTAGAGATTCTTGTAAGTTGACTTACTTAGATGTTGGTCTTTTCTGTTGTATAATTTTTAATTTATTTAAACTTATTAGATTTTATGCTGTAAAAACTCCTACATGCATAAAGGCTAGATGAATAACAACAATAACAATTTCAATTCTGTGTAAAAATCTACAAAACTTTTATAAGTTACACAAAGTTTATAAAAATTAAATGCAAAATCATTCATGTTAACTACTGAATACTTTACTGATTTTTCATTACTTAAAAATCTAAGGAAAAATATGCTTTGTGTTTAACTAATCTTAAGGGATACATTTTTGTTAGCAACTAATCCTTATATACATTGCTTACAAGTAATTATTGCTCCTGAAATATTTTGCATAAATATCAATTTTAGAAGCCAAGAATACTTTTATTAATTGGAACTTCTTTCTCATTAATTCAGTGTGCTTATAATGTAAACTTTATTCTATGAAAAATGAACAATACTTTCCAAACACCAAAGTGTAGTTTCCAACTGTGTTGTCATAGGGTGAACTTAATGTTTAAATGCTGTATATTTGCTATAACTTTAATCTTAACACTATATTTTGATACTCGTTCCTTTTATCTGGAAAAAGGAGAAAATTCATTAATTTTTATATCACATTGCTACTTCAATAATGTGCCACTAAAAGCCTTTCTTAATTAGACCGACCAGCTTTTTCCATAACACCAGCCTAATTATCCTGTTTTGATATATATATGCATTCAGTATAATGATGTCACTGGAACTTGTAATTATCTGGCTTGGATCACAAATTTTCTTAGCTTGTAAGCTTGGAGACAATTGAATTCAACATTATTTTTTTCAAAGTTGCTAACACAGCTTGAAAAGCAAAATGAGATTTAGTGCATACACAGATAGGGAAGATGTATATAGGTGCTTTTTATATTTATTTTTAGTACAATTTCTATACCCAAGTAGTCCCAAAGGAAAGTTTTTAAGGGATTACTGGACAAGCTTAATAAGATTCAACAAGCCCTATCTAGATAATTTTCTAAGCCAAAGAATAAATATGTAATGGTGTACATGACGGACACCGCAGATTCTATTTATATGCTTCATTTTGGCTTATGGTGAGAGAAAAGGTTTCCATATAAATCTGTTGTCATAAGTGCAAATCCTAGCATTCAGTGACCTATTTTCAGAATAAGCTAAGGGAATTCAACCGTACCAAAGAACAAACAGCCTTCACGTAGATAAACTTGCTATTTTTCTCAATATTTTTAAAAAAGAAAAACGAAAGTCCCAACACATGTTTTTGCACAAGACCCAAGGGGAACTATATTCAAATCGTTTAATTATGAAGCTAATTAGATTATATGGGCCAATGACATCCTCTCTGTCTAGAATAGTTTACATACTATATGTTATAAAAATAATCCCTAAGATCCACAGGAAAACAATATAATAAAAATCATTTTTTAAAAATCATTATTTTAAAAAATAATGACTTTGTTTCACAATGCTTTCCAAATGTATGGTTTGTTGGTAGCATTGGTGTTGGTAGCATTCATTGTGGTATGCATTAAATGGAAAAAATGATACATTTTATCTAGAACAATTGATCAGTGGAACAACTTGCCTCCACAAGCTCAAACACCGGAAGTTTTTAAGAAGAGATTGGACAACCATTTGTCTGAAATGGTATCTGGTTTCCTGCCTGTGCAGGGGCTTAGACTAGAAGACCTCCAAGATCCCTTCCAATTCTGTTATTCTATTCTATGTGATATATTTGGTCCAGCCAATATAGAACCTGCACTTTCATTTATTTTTATTTTTGAGCTGCCAAAGGACAGAAAAATCATCAACAAAGAAACCAAACCAACAGCATTTTCACACACAATCAGATTCTGTTAGCAGGCACTGCAGCTGCTGGTGCCACACTGTGCCTGTCAGATTGTCCTTCATTTTGACCCACTATCCATAATCATGAAGCCATGTTGGCTAATCTGCTGTGCTTATTAGTGGTACGGATGTCTAAAGTGAATGCAATTTAAATTGAGCAGCCTGCTACTAGCAGGAAACATTTGTTCCCTGAGCAATTTATACAGTTAGATTATTGTCTGCTTGATAAGGATGGTGGTACTATAAATATGGTAGCAGTAACATCTGAAGAGATCCAAAGTGTGAAGGGGTAAAACCAGCACCATTCTATTGCAATGAAAACCCACCCTATTTATAGACCTGACATTGCACACAAGCTCAAAGAGAGGGCTCTACAGAATGGCTTTGTAAGCTATTTTGCAATCTTGCATCCTTCACTATGAAGAAGGATTGGCTGTGCAAAGCCATAATCTGCATCACAGGTAACTTCAAGCCTCCGGTGACAACCAGCCCTTGAAAGCTTCTTTATACACATGGTTCTAGATCTACATGGTTTGAAGTGATTGTATGTTATACTACCTCCAGGCTTGCAGTGTGTTTCTGGTTCATGAAAATAAGCAGTCTGCTGGAAGCTTTGGCTTACCGCCACCACCACCAGCAATGATGGCCTAAGATTCATAAAGGATCACCGTCTCTGATCTCAGTACCTTGGTGGTTAATGGAAGGAACTAGGTTGACTCAGCAAAGAGTTCAAAAGTCATTTCCGCAGCTTTTTGCCTTTTCTTAGTCTGAACATAATGCCAGCTGACTGCACAACTCTGACTGCAGGCCCTATGGAATCTTTTCTACTTCCACGACCAGTTTCATAAGCCGACAATTAAATATACAAATGAGTTTAAGAAGCAACACAAGCATCTACATTGAGTCCAGCCCAGTCATAGCAATTCCCTGCCTTTATTTCCAAGCCTCTCATCAATAGCTGCCAGATGGTCAGTCCTCCATTGCTATACTCCAGCCCCTTAGTAATTCTGTGTAGCAAGATAAGCATTAGCTGCATATCTTGAAGCTAATATCTCTTGAAACAGGTTTTATTCTGAGCATAGAACACTCAAAATTGTTCTTACTTGAACCATTTGTCACATCTCTGTTATTTGGCACATTTATTTTATATGTAAACCACCTTCTTCATGTCATACATAAAATTTTGAACCAACTCTTTATTTGGAATTAGATCAGACTCCACACCAGTTAAATTCAGTAAATCAATCTTATTTTATACTCTGTAACCTTGTCTTACAGTCAGATATTAAACTGGTTAATATCTGTCTTCCTACTGTTCATATTTTAAAATTACTTAATCTTTTCTGGTCAAATGTAGAGATGTGACTGCTGCTTACAATAGAATAGCAATAGCAGTTAGACTTATATACCCCTTCATAGTGCTTTTACAGCACTCTCTAAGTGGTTTACAGAGTCAGCATATTGCCCCCAACAATCTGGATCCTCATTTAACTGACCTCGGAAGGATGGAAGGCTGAGTCAACCTTGAACCTGTGAGATTTGAACTGCCAAACTGCAGCTAGCAGTCACCTGAAATAGCCTGCAGTACTGCACTTTAACCACTGCGCCACCTCGGAAGACAGACATGTACTGACAGAGCTAGAGAAATTTCCTAAGAATAGCTATAATCGCTATTGGATTTTTTTTTCTAAGATCCGATTATAATTTTAAAAGCCAATTGCCAAAAGCTGAAATACATTTTGTTCTTTCAGTCCTTTGGAGCTTGGCTAATTAAAAATTTAATTTAAAATAATTCAGCTACTCGATGTTTTGCATATATTGTATAAGTTAATTTTAATGATTGACTTATACTTTTATAACAATTTCTGAACAATAGTTCGTTTATTGTATAGCAGCACAAGAAAATCAAAATCTTTATTTCAGTCATGGACCAGCATAAAGTACAAGAAAAAGTTATATCCGTTTCAATATAGGTAATTCCTGGGTTAAGAGCATTCCCTTTAGTGAACTTTCAAAGTTATGTGATAAGTGCCCCCTAGCATTTACAAACAAGTGCCGAAATTATGAATATCACGGCAGTTGTTCGCACTTACAAATGACTGCAGAGGTTCTGAAACATTCATCTCACCTATTCCCCTGCTACCGGACGGGTCTTCACAGACACTTTGCCTATGGAGACTCACCTTGCAAAGATCTCCTCTCTGTTGCGGTTTCTTTGCCTGCTTTATTGCTTCAGACTTTCAGTGCATTCGCAGAGAACAGACGCCGAAGGTACCGCGAGATCTTGCGAGATCAGTAGCATGAGATCTCATACTTTAGGCTCTATTCTCTGTGAATTGAGGCCTGGACATTTGCAAACAAAGGGAAAGCTTCAGTCCTTCCCTCTGTTTGCCGTTTCCTAGCCGAAGCCTGCAGGGAGATTGTATTTCAGTTGGCTTTGGCAGCCCTTTGCAAAAAGCCTTTGTTGGCACCAGTGGAGCTTGCAAGGGGTGGACGCCTCCCTCCGAAGCTCTGACCCTACTGGCAAAGGCTTTTTGAAAGGGCTGCCAAAGGACGCAATCCTCAAGTGCTTTGCTGTTGAGAAAGGAGGCCCAGAGATGCTCATGCGGCCCTCCGGGCCTCCTTTCTCACTGGAGATCTGCTTGACAAGGCCTCTGGTAAAGAAAAAGGCTGGGATACCCGCCTGCAGCCTTCTAGGCCTTGTTTTTTTATTGTCAAGCGGATCTCCAGCAAGAAAGGCCCAGAAGGCCATGCACAGACCTCCGGGCCTCCTTTTTCGTTGCCGGCGGCAAATCTCTGGTGAGATATTGAAGCATTAACATAGCTCTATAAAATTTTTAATATTATTACTTATACTATGGACTAAAGATGGCCACTATGGAGGCCACCAAAAGGATGTATAAATAGATAAAGCTAAAAGTTAAAGAGGAATTCTCAGTAACACACGCAGTACTCTTAATGATCTGTTAATTTTAATTGCTGGCAGGCAAAATCTAATGATAATAAATAGTTTCTTGTCTGAGATGATAAAATTAAAAAAACACTTCTTTCATTATGACCTATAATATGTGTCAATAAAGGAAGGAAAAAAGTTTTATTTAATGACACAGGTAAACAGGGAAAGTGTAAAAGCTTATGCATGATCAATAGTATTTATGTTACATTAACAGGTTTTTGTACAAATGAGGACTTTGTTAAATTTCTCCTTAAAACTTTCAGAGGTTCAAGTCTGCCTCTGAGAAAGACTGTTTGCTGTGCAGCCAAGATTGAAGTAATCAAGTATCTTCCCAGTCCCAGCTGAACAAATTGTGAAAACTCTTAACATAGATTGAAATATGACTGACCTCATTCTGCAATTCTGCTTCAAAGACCCTATCCTTAATTATTCTTTTGGCTGAGTGCTTTCCAAAAGGATCAATTGTTCAAACGGTAACTTTCGCCAAAATTGCATGTTGCCATGAAGATTTAAATTGGTGCCCCAAATCTATCAGTATAGATGGAAAACAGTAGCATTTGAAATAATAGGTAAATGTTAATAGCTGTGCTCTCAAGCTTCATTTTTGTTTCAATTCTTCCCTTCTGAACATCACATTGGATACACATCTAGGCACAGGTAAACACTTCACAAAAACTTATTTTATGGCTTCAAGTGATTTATAGTGACGGATTTATTCAACTGAGTCATATAACAGTTTGGCCAAGGATTTTTCTGCAGAACGTTTTGGGTTGCTTGTATGCATTCCCTACCATTTGTCTGAAAATAATTAATAAAACTTGCTGTACTCTGTTTGTCCTTGTGAAGTAACACGATCAATGTGCATCTTCTAGACACCTGTAAATTGGAGCAATACACCCAATACCTATAATCTTTACTCTGTTTTCCTTCCCTTTATATATTCATTTGAATATTTTGCATTGGTATGTAAGTAAACCACCAGTGTAGTTTTCTGCTTCTTAATTACCAGTAAGTTTTCTTTGTAGAAATGACTGAAAGCAGTGAGTGTTCACTTTACCTGGCTGAATTGAGGCAGACTGATTTAAGAAGGCAAGAAAAAACTAAGGAAGTAGATAGGCCTCTATAGTTTTCCTGACATCATTAAATCATTATCTTGCTTTCTTTTCAAAATGAAGGCACGCCTAACTGAAATTTAATACAACATGTGGAATCAAATCATGAGTTTTTCAAATCATGACCCATATCTTTTGCTGAGCCCTTCATTTGTATTAAGGAAAGTAAGAGACTGTATATTTATAAAAATAAAAGGTAAAGGCTCCCTTGAATTTTACCCTGCTAGTTGTTGCTGATCTCCATTTCAAGGCAATTGAGCCAGTACTGTCTGAAGATATTTCCATAGTCATGTAGCCAGCATGACATCATGGAGCGCTGTTACCTTCCCAATGAAATGGTACCTATTTACCTACTCCATTTGCATGCTTTCAAACTGCTAGGTTGGCAGTAGCTGGGATGAGGATGGCAGTTTACCTCATGTGGAGCTCAGTTCTTGAACCCGGGCTGCTGGCTAGAGAGAGAGAGAGAGGGAGGGGGGAGAAAAATGTGTGTGCGTGTGTATGTGTGTGTGTGTGTGTACACTCCCAGTCTCTCGGTGCTTTAACCGAGTACACCAAACTAACTTTCTTTTAAGGCAAATATTTAAGATTTTAATTTTTTTGTCTTATTTTTTGTTAAAAAAAAGCCTGGTGCTTTAACGAGTACACCAAACTAACTTTCTTTTAAGGCAAATATTTAAGATTTTAATTTTTTTGTCTTATTTTTTGTTAACCTATCACCAATTGACTGTTAGATACTGGAGTGCAAGATATTCTAATTAAATAGTTGGGCCCACCCTGAATTTGATTCCTGCTCCCATCATTCTTTTTTTAGTCTAGATACAACAATAAAGTGATATTTTTTATCCAAAAAATAGAACAGGTGTTGACTTTGCTACCGATGACAATCATATTTCATACTAGAAAAGGTTTACCTAAACATATTTTAGGTCAGAACATACCATTTAAAGATTAGATAGGATAATTCTTTATCACAAAGTCACTGGCAATTTTGTGTGGTGACAGCATGTAAAGATTGCCATTGTACTAACACTAGATTGTTAAGTATAAATCATCTTAATATTTTAATCAGTTGGTACACATTTCACAAATGCAACACTATTTAAAATTCTTAAATTCCTGTAGTTTGTATAATGTATGGTATCTATTTTTTTTGAGAGTGGAATTTAGAATACCAATATCTTCTGTTTTAACAAATATTCAATCTTTCTATTTTCTTACTAGAATAGGTTAAGAGTTTATATCAGCTTCTTGGATAAAGATTTGTCATATTCACCTAATTCATTAAATAATTCAAATAATTGTTGCTTGAAAGGGAAAAGGAATATGTACATTCAATTTAGATTAAATCTTTTACAATGACACAGCTGATGTGGGGCAAGATGATTATATATCGGAGATCAGTCTCCTGAAATCTTTTCACTACAGAATAAAGAGGAATTATTTACCATATACAGATAGTCCTCAACTTACACCCTTCATTTAGTGACTGTTGGAACTTACTTTTTTCAAATTTACCACCATTGCAGCATCCCCATGGTCATGTGATCAAAATTCAGGCACTTGGCAACTTGTTTATATTTATGACAGTTGCAGTGTCCTCATGTCATGTGATCACATTTTACGACCTGACAAGCAAAGTCAATGGGGAAGCAAGATTCATTTAACAACCATGTTGCTAAGTTAACAACTGCAGTGATTCACTTGGAACAAAATGGGACAAAACTCAATTAACTGTTTCACTTAGCAATGGAAAGTTTGGGTCAGTTGTGGTCGTAAGTACAGGACTACCTATGTTGTGGGAAGGAATTGCTATTTATCAAGTTATCCATGCTCTCTTTTTACATAAAATGTGTATATGTGTACATCTACACTAGAGCATAGAGCAAAAAACTGCTAATTCTTTCTATGTTCCATATATTGTTATAATCAGAATTAAAGCAATCTATTGCCTGACAGACGCATACATTAATGGATTTTTTAATGTATAATAACATAATTACACAATTCATATAGTTTAACCCTAAATTTACTAGCATCCAAAACACTTTTTCCAGATGGATACTTTCAAATCTCACCCACTTACCATGTACCATTTTGTTTGTCAGATACAAAGATGTTTAATTCTGGATTTAGATCAATATGACATTAGTTTTAGACTAGACTAATGGACAAAAATACACTTTTGAATATTAAATTTAAAAATCTTGGTTTCCTTCATGATGATACTGTGAGCCGCCTGGAGTCCTTCGGGAGTTGGGCGGCATATAAATTAAAATAATAAATAAATAATAAATAAATAGTAATGTAAAGAACTGTTTTGTCTAGAGCAATATAGTTAGCTTTATGCTCTGTTTATTTCCATTGTTTCGATGGAGAATACTTTCCAAGGTTAATGTACAATGTTATAAGATGTATAACACTATAATAAATATTTCAAATGCTGACATTTACAATAAATGCTAACACGTCCATGTCAGTATTGTGAATATCTTAAACAAAAGAACAATGAATATGATTATACATGAAAATGCCAGCATTCTCTAGTGTTATGTCCAGAAATGTTGAATAATAGAATACGGGAATTTATTATACTTCATTCTGGTTTGCTGTTTTAACATCTTGTGTTCCACATTTCAGTATCAAAAACTTCAAATTAGACTTCCAGCAGTTTATAAAGGTAACAAATTTGTTTTAATCCAGTTAATCGCACAGATTAAAATAATACCAAGAAAAATATAAACTTCAGCAACAGAGATAAAAGCCAAGTGTCCTGCAATAACTTGAATACAAAGACTAAGGAAAAGATGAAGGCAGTCAGAACTCAAATAGTACTATTAAGTAGCATTGTTAAGTAGCAATAGTAGCAATATAAGGAAATCCCATTAGATTTCCCAATGTGTTAAGTTTCTGAAAGCATAGATGCATAGAGCAATACTACCAATAAGGAATATTCATTTATTAACATAAACTAATCTTGGGAATGACAGGCAGGCAGGCAGAAAATGAAGAGATTGGAAAAGTCTTCGTTGAGTATATCCAATTCCTGCTGACTCCTATTGATCATAATTCCAGAAGCAGATGTTGCTGCCTGTGGGAGATTTTAGAATAATTTGTAGGATGTGCTTAAAATACTAAAACTTACAGTTCAGAGAAATATTTCCCTTCCTCATCCTCACAGCAGCATTTCTACATGTGGATAAGTCAAATGCCTTGCTCTGTTATATACATTTCTAAAAATCTTTACTTGGCTGGTGTTATAAATATCTGAGTAATAAGACTGAATAGTGTCAAGTAGAGAAACATACTTGGGAGGTAGTGAATTGAGACCGGGAAGGCATGGGCTGTTGAGGGAAGTGAAGTCAGCGCTCTTGGCTCTGCAGAGCAACCATTTACTACATGGAGAAAACGAAGCTTATGTGCATCCAAAGGCTATGTCAGATCAGTATAACTGCCATTCTTCGTGGAAGAAGGGGGGAGGATTTGGAGTTGTCACATTTAGTTCTTTTCCTATGTGTCCTAAGTATCCAATTTCTTGCCTGGTCCTCTTTGTATAAACTTTAACCTGATTTATAACCATTGCCTGGTGCCAGGAATGCCTGGAGCAGTGGTTCTCAACCTTCCTAATGCCGTGACCCTTTAATACAGTTCCTCATGTTGTGGTGACCCCCAACCCTAAAATTATTTTCATTGCTACTTCATAACTGTAATTTGGCTACGATTATGAATCGTAATGCAAACACCTGGAAGGCAGGTATTTCCCCAACCTTCCTCACAAGCGCCATGGCCCACATCTAACGAAAATCAGGGTCTACGGCGCCTATTTGGAAATAGGACCTATTAGACTCGCCTGGAGACGGATAGAGGAGCGGGGTCTCGGTTCCTAAGACCATCGGAAATA
>JANHFM010003847.1:85080-97746 GCA_032468115.1 Grayia smithii
ACAATGGATGGAAATTGACCAAGGAGAGATTCAACCTAGAAATAAGGAGGAACTTTCTGACAGTGAGAACAGTCAACTGATGGAACAGCTTGCCTTTGGAAGTTGTGGGAGTTTCATCACTTGAGACTTTCAAGAAGAGATTGGACTTTCATTTTTTTGGGGGGGGGCAGAAATGGTGTAGGGTCTCCTGCTTGAGCAGGTGATGGTGGTGGTGGACTAGATGATCTATAAGGTCACTTCCAACTCTGCTAATCTGTTAAAAAAATTGTTTAATTTCACAATATATAGACAGATATAACCATAGTTTCAATTGGGAAAATGTAACCACCCTCGACCAAGCCAACATTGACAGGCAAGCAACAAGAATATAAACGGACAGCAAACAGCACCCCTTACTAGGGCTGATGATGTTACCTACTTTGGGTAATGAAACTTCTGCAAAGAAACTAGCAAGCTCAGAGAACACCAAGGACCCCTCATGTCAACCCTTACCTACATATATTGTCCTTTATTAGTTTCTTTAGAAAGAAGAAAAAATGTAACAAAATATTTAAAAAGACGGACAATAGGTATTAAGCAGATTCATTTGAATTTAACATGATTTACAGGTATTCCACATCTGAAAAAATACCTACTTCTAAAAGGCCTTAAATACAGTACATTTCACTATTTTAAATTGTCAACTAGGTATTAAAATACTATTAATAAAAAAGCTAACCAAAGACACTGTTCCAAACACTGGACAACAAGTTGATGATCCTTTATTCTCAGTATAATTCTGTTTGTATCTGCTGAATTTGTCTATAATTTACAGAATCCAAGTTAGAAAATTATGTATTTCTTCATAAATTCCAATAAGCATTTTAGTGTTTTAAGTACATATAGTATACTCTTGAGGGCAACCATGAACTTTATCCATACACTTATCACAAAGAGCTGATAAATTGGAACTGTATTTCAGAATACTGAAGATTATTAATCCTATTGCTGGTTTATACAAAATAAAGCAGAACTGTTTTGTATTAGTTTCTAGAGGAAGTGTATCATGTTTATACTTCCTTTGCATATCCTGTTTGATTTTCTTTTTAAGTCTCAAAGCTATGTGAGGTTGCAAAACAGGTTATATACTTCAGAATATCTAGCCATTCCCCCCCCCCATACACCTTCCTTATATGTGCAGACAAAATAAGTGTAATGTCTGTATGTGTAACCTTTCAAAGTTTCCTTTCTCAAACAAACAGCATTTTCTATCCTAAAATTTCATAAAGGTTTTCCACTCTCTAATGAAGAAACTGTTTATTAATTATAAAATGTAAACACTGTCAAAATTAACATTTTATACAATGTGGAAACTTGATAGTTTCAGATAATTGGAAGAGGGATGTGGCTTCAGTTCCTGGTTTTCTAGAGAAACAGCTTGAATCTGGGTGCAAAATGTAACTGAAAGATTTTCATTCCTCATTACTTTCTCATTAGTTTAGTTGTTCTCTGGGGGAGGAGCAACCATGCAGGGCTGATTAGGCATATTGCTTTGTTTTTCCCCCTCACACAGGATTTCCTAATCTTTACTGAAGGTAATCACAATCAGGATTAAGGAAAATATAGTATTTTCCTGATGCTTCTGGCTTTTTAGGGAATTTCTTCATCTTGACAGGCTCCTTAATCCCTTAGAAGTCAGTTGTGTCCATTTTTAAATACTGAGAACAGAAAACATGAGGCAATCAGTTTTATCTCCAATTGTGCAATAGAAGTATGCACAAAAAAGCATGACACTGAATTTCTGCAGCTTCTTGAGTAATGGAACTTCTCTCCTTTTTCCCCTCCTCTTCCCTCCTCTGATAGTTACCATCCCCATCCATGTTTCTGTTCATTTTTCTATTTGCAAAAAAAATAGTGACATGTGGATAGCCTATCTGGTTAAAAATACATCATCCCTTTCCTTCTGCTATTTAAAAGCTATACTGAGACCAAATAAATCCTATGTTGGCATTTTTTTACCAGGTACATTTTACAGTAAATTCTAATTATGAATTGCAGCAGAAGCAGGAAACAGCCAAAATTTAACAGGCAGATTTTTGTATCTTCACACTTATAGCCCAAGAGATTATATTGAAAAGAGTTCTGTGGTTTCCTATTGTATTTAGCTGGGGATCATCTAGCATTAAAGCACTAATCTGTTACTTTTTTCTCACCCCAAGTAATGTTCTTGAAACAATTCTCTCTCTCTCTCTCCCTTTCTCTCCCCCTCATTTTTAGTATGTAACCTCTACTACTTTGTGAGTATTCTAATTATCAAGTACAATTAACTCAAAGCCTTAAACCAGTTTAAGTTGTAGTCTAGCTCATATATAAACAAATCCATCTTCTTTCATTAAACATTTTAAATCAGTAACTCAAAATTATTTTAAGTTATGAATTGTTCGTAAGGCTGTCACAACTCAATGTAAAGTAGCACAAATATTACACTAGGGTAATTACAATACAACAAACATTATAAAATACAAAATATGGTAACAGCTATAGAATTAAAATGAGAATCCAAAACCTAACACTATTCAAGCAACTAAAACTAAAATACTATTGTTACCATTGTTACCACCAAATACCATTCAGGGAATTTCTAGATCTCTGGAAGAAGTATAGTTGCACAAATTTGAGAAACTAAGGAAGAAGACTTTTTATAGGATCTGCAAATGAAGAGATCCTATGTTTATAGCATCTGTCACTCCTAAAAAAGAGACATGACAGGCAACAGTGAGAAACTGAAGCAACATTTTGCTGACATGATAGATTGTCAGAAAAATGTGCTGCCATCCTGGGCCCACATTCAGGATGTTAGGGAAATACTCCCAAAATACTTACAAACAATTATCTTTTTCTACTGATCCACATCGGAATAAATGTCATAGCCAAAGATTTGAAAGAATCTACTACAAAGAGTTTCGTAGAAAGAGCTTGGGAATTATGTTTGCAACTATAACTTTAAAATAGTGCAACAGCAATTTCTATTAATGGCACTTCATGAGCTGGTAAATATGGGAGGGAATAGGACAACTAATGCAGTCCAAAGTTTGCAGTGTCTCCAGAAAAATGCACTGAATATGAGAATCAAACAAGTAATCTTAATGTAAAAGAAATATGGGCATCATTAAACATGATGGGGTGAATTTCATTAATATCCTTAATGAATATGCCAGGCAAGACAGGCATGTCATTATATGTAAAGGAAGTGCTGCACATGCCCTTTAGAAGTTGAACAGGAGGATCTAGTGAAGACTACTTGGGATAAGAAAGAGGAAAAGATAGGAAAAAAATTGTGGTATAGATTGTCAGCCCAGGCAAAATATCTACATAATAATCTCATGGATCAAACTGCATAATGTTCAGGGACAAAAGATATAGTAATAGCAGCAGACATCTGGACATCTTCGTAAATTCAACTTCACCAAGTTTGGTACTGGTACATCCTCAAAATTTCTTGCAAGTTATCTTGCGGATTGTTTTATTTTCCAGAAAGCTGGAGAAGCGTCAGTGAGATTAGCTTTCCTAGATCTATTTCTAATCAGTTCTAAAGAACTCTTTTAACTGGTAACAACTAGGTGTGTTGGGAGGAAACAATAATTTCATTGTGGATTTTAAGATACAACAGCAAGAAAGATTGCAGCATAATCGTACATTATGATTACTCTGGCAGATTACTCTGTACTCTGTACAGACATTATAGGTTAAAATGACCACAGGACAGTGAGAAACTTCTCAGAAATGAGCTCCCAGAAATAAAATTACACATTTCAGTGAAAAGAAATGAAGCTTGAAGCTGCCGTGGCACAAGAGTTAAAAGGAACACGCAAAAAAGAAGAAGTAGAAGAAGAAATCAGAAACGCTAAGCCTGAAGTGCAAAAGGAACTGAAGCTTGCAAAGAAAACTAAAAGCAACCCCAAAAACTAATAAATAAATAAACCTTTTGAGGATAGTAAATAATGTGAAGGAGAGGATAGAACTCCCCAACTCCTACTGTGCTTTGATCTTCCTCACAGAAGGGAATTGTATCCAGACTAAATAGAACAAATGACACAAGAAAGGAATGAGAACCCAAAGAAAGTAAAGGGTTAGGGAGCCTCTGACTATGGTTTTGAATGAGTTTGTCTCTGGAATTCAGTCAGTGAGATCTGAGAGTCTTGAAGAATATAAAAAATGTCATTTTGGAACCCCTTTCTGTAATTTTTGAGAAATCATGGTGCTAGAGAATTGGAAAAGGTGCTTCTATCTTCAAAAAAGTTACAAATGAGAGCCAATATAATGAAGAACTATCATCTCGAAATTGATACCAGATAAAACTCTGGAACAGATTATTTAATTTATCAAAAATAAAGCCATACTAACAGAATAACAGAGCTGGAAGGGTCCTTGGAGATCTTCTAGTCTCCCTACTCAGGCAGGGAACTTTATACCATTTCAGGCAAATAGTTGTCTAGTCTCTTTTTAAACACTTCCAGTGGCAAGTTGTTCCACTGATTAATTGTTCCAACTGTCAGGAAATTTCTCCTTAGTTCTGAGGTACATCTCTCCTTTATTAGTTTCCATCCATTGCTTTTTGTCCTGTTTTCAAGTGCATTGGAAATTAGGTTGACTCCCTTTTGTTTATGGCAACCCCTTTGATATTTGAACACTGCTATCATGTCACCCCAGTCCTTCTTTTCCTTAAACTAGACATACCCAATTCCAGTAATCGTCTTTTATATGTTTTAGCCTCCAGTTCCCTAATAATCTTTGTTGCTATCCTCTGTACTCTTTCTAGAATCTCAACATCTTTTTTACATTGTGGCAACCAAAACTGGACATAGTATTCCAAGTGTGGTCTTACCAAGGCATTATGGAATGGTATTAGCACGTCGAAGTGATCTTGATTCTATCCCTCTGTTAATGCAGCATAGACGTGATTGACTTTTTGGGCAGCTACAGCACACTGCTGATTCATATTTAAGTGACTGTCCACTAGGACTTCAAGATCCCTCTCAATTACTACTATTGTGCCAACTATACTATACCTGTGCATTTGTTTTTCTGGCCTAAATGTAGAACCTTACTTTTTTTTTAACCACTGAATTTCATTTTGTTAAATAAGGGCCACTATTCACATCTGTCAAGAACTTTCTGTATCTTAAGCCTATTTTCTGGAGTGTTGGCTATAACCTGCCAGCTTGATATCATCTGCAAATGTGATGAGTTTCCCCATATACCCCCTCCTCTAATTCATTGATGATGATATTGAGGAATACTAGTCCTAAAGTAGATCACCCAGTTATTTTTTGATAAAAATACCAGTTTTATTGAACGCAGGATTGCAACTGACATAATGTGCCTGGACTTCAGCAAAACATTTAATAAAATACGTCATGCCATCCTTTAGAATATATGGCTGCATTAGATCATGCTACATTAATAAATGGATACAGAACTGGTCGAACAGTTATATCCAACCCAGCTGGAAGAGGATGTCTACTGTTATACAACAGAATATGGTTCTGTATTGTTCAACATAGTTATAAATGACTTGGAGTTATAAAATATTCTTGTCAAATTTGCAGATGATGCAAAATAGGAAGGATAGGAAAATTTGGAGGATATCATCAAGCTTCAAAAATTTTTGACAATTTGGAATGATAAAAAATAACAAAATTAATTTCAAAAAGGAAAATGCAAAGTATTTCACTTGGGTAGGAAAAAACAAAGAATGAATATAAGTTGAGGAATATAACACATGTTTTACATCTAGCAGTAGATATAAAATAGTTCTGGGAATCTGGGTAGATCACAAGCTGAATATGAGTCAACAGTGTGTTCCAGCTGCAAGAAAGTGAAAAATAATGCTAGTCTAAGTCAAAAATATGGTGTCAAGATGAAAATAAGCAATATTCCTTTTTATTCTTTATTGGTAAACCATGCCTAGAACATTGAGTTTTGGACTTTGTATTTTAGTAAGGATTTTTGACAAACAGGATTCTTTCCAGAGGACTGCAACCAAAATCTTAAAAGACCTGGAAGGACCAAAGGAGGAATGGTTAAAGAGATGTTTGAACTGTTAGTCTCCTGAAGAGAATACTATGGAAAATGTGATAGCTGAAGAATTCTTATATAGAAGGTGGGATACGTATTTAAGTGTTGTTTCAAAAGACAAAACAAGAAACAATAAGTTTAAATGATAAGGAAACCATCTTCACTGGGCAGACTTACTAAGGCCACACTTGGAATACTACACCCAGTATTTAGTTGTGAGGAAGAAACTACGAAGGAAACTACAAAATAGTTCAACCTTTTCTTACAGTTTTTCCTTTCCCGCTGCCCTGTGCATAAATATTCATTCTCAATATCCTGAGGCAAACTCTATCATTCTCAACCAATGGTTTTACAGATAAATAAATTACAAAATAAAATACAAAGAAGCAGAAAACAAGAGCAGTTAGCACATTTAAATTTATTTGCAGAATCATCAACAGCTATTTCTCTTGTCAGAGCATTCGGGATTCTCATTGAATGTTTTAATTTATAATTCAGCCAGTGGTTTCTATTAAGTGTTTCTACTGAGGAATCGGTACATCCCATTAAATGTAGCTCTGTCAATTTTATTTTCCAATCCCAATGGAATTTAGGTTGATATTTTAACTTTTAAAATAATTTAAAACAATTCTGACAGTAGTTGAAAAGGACTCCTGAGTATTAATTTATTTGTCTAAAGACTAAATGGCTTAAACACTTAAATCTGTAAATTATATTATAGTAGAAATTAAAATGAACAAAGCCTTGTATTTCCCCTCTGGAAAATGAGTTCTTGTAATGTTTGGTGCTGAATTCAAAATTATACTTAGCTTGTCTTAACTGATATGAAATATTACTTGCAAAGAAATAATACAGTTAAGAAAATGTTCAAAATAATTTATTAGGAATGATTTTCTTTTACACATAACTAGCTAATCATAGCCGATTTTATGAACCTAAACAGGACCAGTCTTCACCAGTACTATGATGAGAAACCACAAGAAAACCCTTGAGCTAATTTGGAGGAATAATAATAATAACAGCTATGGCAAATTGTGGGACGTTCTGAACAAAATAAGTTGGGAATGGGGAAGAGAAAGAAGGAAAATAATCTGCTACCTATTAAGAATAGATGGGTAGAAATGAGAGGAGAGAGCACAGAAAAAGTCTCAAGACCAGTTGAAGATAAAAGAGTGAATGAAAATGATGACTGCTTAGAAAAAACACACATGCAATCACAACCATGTAAAGAATTGTTTCTCTCACTAATTAGAGAATTAGTGAGCAATATGAAGGTGATAAACAGTTATAAATAGGGGATGGCAAGCCATTTTTTGATCTTGTTAAGAGTGGTTCCTTAAAAAAAAGGCTTAGAAAAAAAAGGAAAGAAATAAAAGACATGGGTGTGGAAGTAGAAACAGTACAGGAACAGAAACTATCACCTGTGAAAAATATTAGATGCAAAGTGGACCTAAGAAAAGAGGATGTAGAATCTGTTGGAATCAAAGTAAAAAGAATTATGTTGCAGAGCACCAGAGTTGAACTAGAGGGAGGTGTAAGGAAAGATGTTTGATAGAATTGAACAATTATGGAATATTTGAATATGGAACTGAACCTTGGTTGTTGCATGTGGTAAGAATAGTATATGATGGAATTAAAGTATGTGTAGAAATAAAGATATTGGGGACGCGGTGGCTCAGTGGCTAAGATGCTGAGCTTGTAAATCAGAAGGTTGGCAGTTAGCGTTTCAAATTCCTAGTGCCGCATAACAGAGTGAGCTCCCGTTACTTGTCCTAGCTTCTGTCAACCTAGCAGTTCGAAAGCACGTAAAAAATTCAGGTAGAAAAATAGGGACCACTTTGGTGGGAAGGTAACAGTGCTCCGTGTGCCTTCAGCATTGAGTCATGCCAGCCACATGACCATGGAGAAGTCTTCGGACAGTGCTGGCTCTTCGGCTTAGAACAGAAATGAGCACCACCCCTAGAGCTGGAAACAACTAGCACACATATGCGGGGGTACCTTTACCTTAGAAATAAAGATAATGCTTAGCTAATAGTTTAGCACTGAATTTATAATAAGACAAGAATGTCTGCAATAGATATCCAAGGAATATTTATATTGATTTTAGGGGTATGGCGTTAGACACTCTAAGTGTACTTTTATATAAGATAATGTTATGTTGGTGACTAAGAGCACAAATGATTTGCAGTAAACATCAGATTGATCACATGATGCAATGAGGAATATGGATCTGAAAATTAGTCTACAAAGGCCTGGTTAGTTGTGTTAGGAATGAACCATTATATATTATAAATTAATGGTGGAAAATCGGAAACAACAGATTCATTTCTGCATATGCACTATACTGAACACCTGTAGGATTCTACCCCAAAATAATGTTCAAAATGTTGATTTGTTTATTTAATTGTCTTGTCTCGGAATGAATGAGTCTTCTTTATTCAGTGATAGGTCTGAGAAAATGTGCTTCCTATAAACTGTTGAATATATTATATACTGTTTTTAGAAAATAATATATTTCATATGCTATAGTGATAACACATTGTTCTCACATTGAAGAAATATGCATAAGCAGCACATAATGCATCATTCACAGAATAGGCTGAGCTTGCCAGTGAACCTTGTCAAAACAAATGAGAAAAAAACTCAAATCCTCAAATGACAGTTCAGCCTAGAAAATGATATCTTCAAAGGGAAGGTCTCTTCAATCTTAAGTCAGAGTTTCTTTTTTGAATATATAATGTTATTAAGAATTTTTTATTATAATAAAATCAAATACAAACTAAAATGAAAGAAAAAAAATGAAAAAATAAACATGATTTTACTGATTTTTTTTTTACTGATGAGTAAAAAAAATAATTCCAAGAAGCTAATGGCAAATCATTTTTGTGATGTTGCCAACAACTCTGTATGAATTTAGTCAACCAGCAACTGAGCTCAGTTTGAAGACTTATATCTCCTATTATCTATACTGTTGTATTTTCTTCCCAAATAATGAAGTGGCTGTATACATTTTGAATTAAATTATCTGGCTGAATCCTGCATTCAATTAAACCTTATTACCTTTAAGCCTCAATTTAAAATCAAATTCTACCCTCTAAACCTTGATAGATTCAAATTGGAATTTGGCTGATTCATATATTTCAATTTGATAGATAAACTGAATTTTTGCTTCTACAAAGAATATAAACATAAAAGATCAGATTTGAGGCTATGGCTATGGCTCAGCACATTGATTTGTGCTTATAAAATTGTAAGCCGCCCTGAGTCTCCGGAGAAGGGCAGGATATAAGTTGATACATATATATATATATATATATATATATATATATATATATATGCTTTAGATAATTGTTCTAGTGAAAACTCAGTGACTTCTCTGTTAAAACATTTCGTTGTTGTTATTAGTCGTGAAGTTGTGTCCGACCCATTGCGACCCATCCTCTGGAGTCCATTCAAGCTCCTGCTCCTGCTTCAGTGACTTCATCCAGCCACCTTGTTCTCTGTCATCCCCTTCTCTGTCGTTCCTTTCTTCTTTTGCCCTCAATTGTTCCCAGCATTAGGCTCTTCTCCAGTGAGTAAATATTTTGTAGAGCATTGCAACTGTAGTAACTATAACAAATATGTGCCCAGAGATTTTTAAAAATTGAAAAAAAAGAAGATAACTCCGTAGTTCTCTTCTACAGAGAAGTTGCAGATAGGATAGGAAGTTATTCTTAATATTTTACTTCCTCATAATTTTATTTAACATAAATGTTTCCTTTTTTGAATCCTTCATTGAACAGGACACCTTTTTGTTTCAGAAACATTTTTTGATGTTTCACATTATCATCATAACTCCAATATACCATCCATTTTCTTATTTAAGAACACCTAGTTCTCTATATTTTCATATACTATGAATTTTTTTAGAATTTCTTTACAATGTTTGCCATATTCATTCTAAATTGTTATCTTAGTGGATCCTGATTTTTTTACTGTTTATTACATGATGGAAAAAGTCTTAAAAACAGGCATATAATAGTAAATAATAATAAATTTGGAATATCACATAGCATTAGATTTGAAAACTATATAGAATCCCACATGAGGAAAAATACTGCTTTCTTGGCCACCAGAAGCCATTTGTTTTCCATTTCTTTTGTGATATAGTATTGATACAACTGCAAGTAGTTTTCGCTTAATAACTGGGATTGGGAACTTCATCAATAAGTGATACAGTCATTGTGTGATACATCACAAGACTGCAACAGATCTCACTTCCACTGCAATTAATAAGCAAATCACGCGTGGTCATTAAGCAAGAAATCACTGCAACCTGTGACTTTACTGCCAGCTTCTTCATTAACTCTGCTTGTTGGAAGTCTGATGTGAAGTACATAAATGGTGATCATACAACTACAGCTTGCTGTGATGGTCACGAACACCTGCTAGTTTCAGAGTGCCTGAATCTCAATCACTACTGATTATGGAGTCCTGCAACAGACAAAATGTGAGCACCTGTGACTAGGTGGCTCAGTGGCTAAGACACTGAGCTTCTCGATCAGAAAGGTTGGCAGTTCGGTGGTTCAAATCCATAGTATAGGTCTCCTGTGTGAGCAGAAGATTGCATTAGATGACCTCCAAGGTCCCTTCCAACTCTGTTACTGTTAAACCTGTTAAAGTTACTTTTTCAGTGCTGCTCTAACTTTGAGCAATCACTAAATAAGCAAGGACTAGTTGTATATTCCTTCCAACTTGCATATAGCTCTCTGTTTGTTTTAGCCAGAGATATAAACTGAGATGTATACACATATAAACACAATTAGTTTATTACCTCTACAATACTCACCGCTCTCTCCCCCCTTAGTGATTCCTTCTTTCTATTCTGCTTTGCAAAATAAATAAAATAAGATAAAAAACATATTTCAACCAGGAAAAAAATATTTATTTTATTTGTACCTTGCCGTTATTATTTTTACAAATAACTCAAGGCAGTGAACATATCCACCACATCGTTCTCCTGTTTTTCCCATAACAATCTTGTGAAGTGTATACGGCTGTGATACAAAGTCACCAGTTGGATGAGGTGGGACTTGAATTCACAGTTTCCCATTTTCTAGTTGGTGCCTTAATCGCTAGATCAAAATTGATTTATTTCTAGGAAAAGCAGAAGGCATGGTATTTTTTCAAAGCGGAACACTCCTGAGAATATATGAAGTCATTTGAATTACTTCTAATTATTTTCTACTAAAATCAGTATGCAGAAAGTGCCTTAAAATTAAAAAGAAAAGCTTTGATCAGACATGCCCAATTATAGATGCTATATATTGTTAATGTGTTCAGTATGAAGCAGTTTACTCACAGAATAGTTTGAAATATAGAAAAGCAGTCAGACCCTTTCAGAAAGACTAAAAATGGAAAGCTGATTCCTGAAATAGAAAGCTACAAAATGGAAAAGGAATTAATTTCTTGGTTCTAATCTCAAAGGGGATATACTTTTAATGTTTTAAATGTCAGCTGCCACTATAAAAGTAGGTCTAAATAAACTTCAGATCTTCTCACTGAGTTGCTGTCCTTATATCAGGATCTGTCACTGTGAGGGAGATGATGAAAGCCCCCTCATCACACCATGTCGCTGCACAGGGACCCTACGTTTCGTTCATCAGGCTTGTCTACATCAATGGATTAAGAGCTCAGACACGCGTTGCTGTGAACTCTGCAAGTATGACTTCATCATGGAGACTAAACTTAAACCACTCCGAAAGGTAACATGAAAACATTCATCTTTCTCTTTCTTTTCTAGGTTGTCTGATATGTGTTGTTTAGTATTGTGCTACCTGTTCATTGTATTATTCTTGTAAAAGGAAGCCAGCTGCTACTTCCAGTAAGCTGATACCTTACCGGACAGCCGTGGTGGTGCAGTGGTTAGAATGCAGTATTACATGCTAACTCACTGTTCACTGCCAGGAGTTCAATTCTGACTCAGCCCTCCATCCTTCCCAGGTTGGTAAAATGAGGAGCCAGATTGTTGGGGGTAATATGCTGAATCTGTAAAACACTTAAAGAGGGTTGTAAAGCACTATGAAGTGGCATATAAGTCTAGGGGCTATTGCTATTGTAAAAGGGTTACAAATCTGATCACATTCCATACATACACACATTCATGTTATCCAGAGACTGGATTTCTAGACTAAATGCTACTATTGGCCTTTGGGTAATACTTTGGAGGCTGTATACCCTATAGTGGGGAGAAGGTAGGATAATCTTACACTACGTTTCATTTTGTTGATATTTTAAATATAATTTCCATTTAATACAGTAATATGATTACTACCTAGTCATGTATTCAAGCCTTCTTCCCTTCTGTCCCATTAAACATCACAAGGAGGTGTCTATGAGTTATATTCAAACCTTTTGACTAGAAGAAATATACAGCCCAAGGCAGTGGTGGGATTCAAAATTTTTTACTACCGGTTCTGTGGGCGTGGCTTGGTGGGTATGGCTTGGTGGGTGTGGCAGGGGAAGGATACTGTAAAATCTCCATTCCCTCCGTACTCCAGGGGAAAGTTACTGCAAAATCCCCATTTCCTCCCAATCAGCTGGGACTTGGGAGGCAGAGAATAGATGGGG
>JANHFM010003849.1:73417-83622 GCA_032468115.1 Grayia smithii
ATTTATTTCTAATTACAAATAAATGAAATTTTGTCTTGAAGCATGGTGTAGCTTCAGGCGACCCCTGTGAAAGGGTCCTTCGACCCCCAAAGGGGTCACGACCCACAGGTTGAGAACCACTGGTTTAGATGAAAGGATTTGTGCTTTTGAGAAATCAGAGATAGTTAAAATTAGGACAGTTTGAGGTAGGCATGGCTTTTTGTGATATGATAAGTTAAAGGTAATGTAGATTGCAAAAAGAGCCATGTGAAGAATATGGAATAGATAAAACCCAGGCTGTGGCCAAAGATTGTTTCTGTATATGGTAACAGTGTATACACTGCATATATATTTGTATATATATTACATATGCAACCTAAAGATACTATTGAAATACCCACACTGCAGTAGATTGTGAAAATGTCAAAACTTGCAGAAATTGTGAAATTGATCTGCTTGATCAGGGATAATCAACTAATATTTTGATAAAAGACTGGAAACCCTTATAGACATTTTCTGAAAACAGAAAAAATGAATTGGTGATATAAGAATTTGCTGATTAAAAAGAGTTGAATATAAGAAAAGACAAACATGCTATAATTTTAAAGATGGAGGAATGATCATACATTTGTAGCTATTGTAAATAAGATTGAAAACTGCTTTTCAACATGAGCTGCGATGGCACAGTGGTTAGAGTGCAGTATTGTAGGCTACTTCTGCTGAACACCAGCTGCCAGCAGGTTGGCAGATCGAATCTCACCAGGCTCAAGATTGACTCAGCCTTCCATCCTTCCAAGGTGGGTAAAATGAGGATCCAGATTGTTGGGGGCAATATGCTGACTCTGTAAACCGCTTAAAGAGGGATGTAAAGCACTGTGAAGTAGTATATAAGTCTAAGTGCTATTGCTATATGTTTTTTATTCTCTTTCTCTACCTGCACTGTCTTTTCTATTACTACTTTTACTCACTATTTTTCTTTCTCCTTTAATTTTAATCTATACAATTTCTTGTTTATCTTTTACCTATATAAAAATATTTAATAAAATAAAATTATGAAAAACTAATCTGAAGGGGCAGAATAAAAGTGTTAATGGATTTGCTTCTGAACTGTTAATAAGTGGTCCAAAACCCTAGAGAACAAAATAGTCCAAATTAAAATTCCAACTTGAGGATATAATACTATCATAATTTTAAAAAATTATTTAAATACTTTATATGATTTCTCAATTTGCAATTAGTAACTTTTGGTGTTACATAGAGTTAAATGCATAGGTATTACTTAACAAAATACACTTAAAATAGACTAAGGACAATGTGTGAACCCAGTATTAACTGCTGAAAATCTGGGGACTGAAGTTCACACAACTGGACAAGTTACACTATGATACAACATTGCATGTTCATTGCGATTGGCTAGGACTGAAAGTCCTTTCAAGTTACAAAAAATAAAAAATAATAAACCAACCAACCAATTAACTAACCAACCAACAAAATTTAAAAAAGAAACAAAATCTGAGAAAGAATAAAATAAATATATCTTCTTGCACATTATAAAATGGTCTCTTATCATATTTTAAAAAATGTAAATTTGATACAGTACTGAGTTTGCACTGTTCTTTCCTTCCAACAGATGAATTCAATCAAATGTAAATAGAAAGAAATTAAAAGGAGGAAAGCCCAAAGTTCCAGATGTAACATTTTACAAGCTTTCTCTTAAAAAACAAACAGAGAGAGAGAGAGGGAGAGAGAAAGAGAGAGAGAGAGAGAAGAAATGGGCAACAAGTGGAAGTTTCCTGCAACCTCTTTTAAGTATTTTAATTTTAATTTAATTTAAATTTTCAGATAAGTGTAGGATTATTTTCCCAACTATGTAAGAATGAGTCATAAGAGGGGAGTAGTAATAAAAGCAGAGCATATCATCACACAGTATGATCAAAATAGCAGAAAACCATTGGTTAATAGCCACTAATGCCACATACTAAATACTCTTTTTTAAAAAGGTAAATGGTTACTCCAAAGCACACTTGGAGCAACCTATCTAACAGGTCTGCCAAGAAAAAAAATGGCTTGTTATCACCGGTAAACAACCCAAATGATCAAGAATGATGGCTAATTTGGTCTACTATCACTCAGGTCCAATTTAAAAGGACAAAGCAAAAAGACAAGATAGGAAAGGAGAATATTGGGGGACGGGATAGCTTCAGGCTATCATTAATGATGGGAAAGAGAAGCTTTAATGCCTGCATCAGTGGTTTTAATTTGTTTCAGGTCAGTAGTGGCAGGAAGTCATTAACATATGATAGCTATTCCTTTTTCTGGGAGTTTACTGTCTCAGTCTTTATCCTAATACATTGATATCCACCTTATGAAATTTACCAGCCTAATTGGCACCTTTGCGACAGCCTTAGTCCTCAAATGTATAGCCAGTGAATTCAATCTAACATTGTGCATGCTGTTGTGGTTCCGGCTCTGCTGAAAGCAAAGAAAATCTAACCTAATAGAAGCTCTGTGTGGATTGCACTCTGATCTGCATTCCTCACCAGCCCCAATCTGAGCAGTACTGATAGCCCAAATGGGATGCAAAAGCCATCTGAAACCCTGGTTAGAAGTTTGTGACAATTCACAAGCACTAAAGCAATTAAGGGAGCACTTTCCACAAAAATTAAACTTAGAAGATAGAAAGGGGCATTTTAAAGCACTTTACAAAATGCAAATGGTTTCTTATTGTTTAGCTTTTTATGCAATTAAATTATTCATCAACACAGATCTTGGGTGGTGGGGTCATTAATTCATTGTGTGTGTGTGTGTGTGTGGTGTATGTGTACTTGCATGTTTGTATAGATGCAATTCTGGAGCAGTACATCACAACACAGATACCTCTGAATTATAATGAATATATATGTTCTGCATATTTCTATTGAAAGAATAATTCATAATATTGTACCTGAAACTTTACCCCACTATTGATTTAAAATGCTATCCATCCATCCATCCATCCATCCATTCATCCATCCATCCATCCATCCATCCATCCATCCAGAAATCAATGCCAGCATTCAACTTACTGCTCCTGTTAACAGTCATTTCCCTGCCTTCGTTGCATTTGTTCTGAATCACTACTGAATGGTGTCCCAGTTTTTAGGGTTTTTTTATCCCTCCATCGTTTGTAAGAGTACTAGTCATTAGAGGCAGACTGACTTTTTCCCCCCCAGTAAGCCACACTAAAGCAGGAACAACCCCAAAGAGGGAGATAGACCTGCCATGAATGATTCTCATACAGCAGAAATGAACATGAACAGCTGCTGAACTATGTGTCTTAATTCTAGAGAGGGTTGGAGAATAAAAGTGACAAATATAGTGAAGTGGCAAATGCTACAAAAACCTGGTTCAACTCCCCTCATTATTTTCTGGGTACCCCTCTGCTTTCCCAAATATTATACTAGAGGTTTGCTGAGCTCTTCTCAATTTTACTGGAAACAATATTGGAGCCAGGTTTGAATCTGGCTCCAAATTTGGCTACACAAGAGATACATATGAAAGGAGCACAGAAAACTGAGTAGTAGTCAGTGGAGACAGGATTCCAAACAATAACAACTCCTAACAGTAACAAGTAATAAAGACCCCAGAGTCTAAACATGGGCTTGACTGGTAAAGAATATGTCAAAATGTTATTTCCAAAAATGATGTACAAGCAACTCTGCAAACTTAACCAGAATCATGAAAAAAATCCCAGAGTCCTGTCTTGTCACAGCAAAGTACAGCAACAAATTCAAGATAGGATTTGCAATGATTGTGAACATGGAAAACATAAAGCCATTGGGTACATCTCAAGGATAACCTTGCTTGTTGTGATGCACATGAATTTTTAACAAAACATTCTATTTGCGATATTCTAAGTGTAGTGGGGTGCAGACACATCTAGTCTGTTTTTGTTTTCTGGTAACCAGCTCAAGAGGAAGTTGGCTTGAAACAAAATGGTACACGAGGGACATAGTATTCATACAATAATTCAGTAGGCAGAGGTCATTGGTTAAAAAATATAGATTTAAAATGGATAGTACCTTACAAATTGCCTTTATTCCATTTGTTGCCATGACAGTTGCAGCCAACCTAGAAACTGTAACTAATAGTCATTGTTTAATGAATTTTTGGCCATTTCTTTCCAGAGCCCATGCTCTGTTTAAATTCAACAGATTTTTGTCTGTTTGTCTGTAAAGTCTAGAAAAATACCCTTCCATTAAATGGTTAACAGAATTGCTCTGTGTTCTATCAGCTCTTTTGCTGTAATACACATGATTTGTCATTAGCAAACAATGAAGGCTTTGGGAAGTGGATCTTTTTTGAGTGAATATTCGTTATGAGTGCACAGTGTATATTTATCCAGATCATCCTCTTCTGTCCTTCACTGCTGATCATGTGGGCTCGGAATTGTAGCTTAGCAATATCTAGAAAAGCACACTTTGTCTTTTTATGAGTATGAGAGCTATACAGATCTTTCCCAATCTCATGCTCCCCAAATGCCTTAGGACCACAACTCCGTAATTCCCAGGTAGGCTTGACAGGAATTCTAGGAGCTGTAGACTCACTACATCTGAAGAATATTAGATTGTGGAAAGCTGAGTTGCAGCATTGACACACCCTTGAAAGTGAAATCAATGAACTCTTAAATGAACTAGGCACAAGATCCCAAACAGGTGTAGTTTGTGACAAAGCAGTTGTTGAAGTATAATTGTACTGGCTTCCTCGAATGCAGGCAGTTGTAACTTAGCAATATATAGGAGAAAATATATCTCTGACATAGAAAACAATGTCTCTATAATAATCTTATAATTACCAATTTGAGAATAAATCTACATGCCCTAGGAAACATGCATGTTACCAAAGTGCAAAAATATTCAATATTCATTCAGGAATAATATATCTGGGCTGCTAGATGACCACTGGATGACAGCAAACAAATGTCACTGTGCAGATTTCTGCAGCACAGATATAGTATTCCCCAATGTATAGTAAAAGCTATAGATTAGTAGAAAAAGCTAAGCTACTGGAGCTATTATTGCACCAACGTAATTAGAATTACATTGAATATTGTGAATATTCTGACATTATTGCACAAAGACTAGTATTAATACAGAACAATGCTAGTTATACTATGACTAGCATAGTACAATGCTAGTCATGTATCACAGAACTGCACTGTATTCAGACACCGTGAACAAATTGATACATAGATATAATTGTGTTTGCAGCTTTTCATCTGATCTAAGAAACTGCAGAACTATGTTGAGTCTTAGAAAGGAGCCATAATAATCCGATTCTTGTTAAATCAATATCCAGTAATGCACCTCCAGAGGCTGCTGAACGATAACTTTCAGCAGCCTAAATCTTTGTGACTATTATGTTGAGAGATGTAGTTCAGCAACCTGGCTAAACTAGACTGTTCTCCCAATTGGACTGGGGTCCCAAGTGTGTGTGTGTGTGTGTGTGTGTGACCCTGGGGGTAGCTATCTGATTTAGAGAAGACCCTCCATCTCCTTGTGTTCTTCGTGCTCCCTTCTCCCCCCATCTTTTAATGATAACTCATTATTATCATTATTTTGTTTTATCCTTTTTATTGATTTTAATGTTTGCAAGCCACCCAGAGTGACTTCTAGATGAGATGGGTGACACACATGTATCAATCAATCAATCAATCAATCAATCAATAAGCAAACAAACTTCTGGAGGACCGCATACTGAATGTCCACATCAGAGGGAGACTAGAATCAACAGGAAGAGAAAATATTAAGCTATTCTATTACTTGCTGAAATATTCTTTTATATGGACTTCTCTCGTTAACCTGGTGTAATTTACCTATCTACCACCTCCAGCACTTTCTTGCATTACCTTTCATGGATTGTATCTATTAAATCAGTGTGAGAAAGAACTACTGAACCAATACTTTTTGCAGTAAAAGGCTTTGGAGTTTGATCAGTATTTAAAAATAAGACAGGGGAAAATAATTATCCTGCTGAAATTTGTCCTATCAGTTCAGGCTGAAGCTTTTTAACAAGCTGTAAACATGGAGGAGGGATGAGCCCTGAAAAGAAAGCATGCCTTTGAGCTCTCTCTGTGGGCTGGTTCTAGTCTGTTGATATTCACTGAATGTCTTTTATTTCAGGAAGGCAAAAAGTGGTGGGACCTGATGAGGTAAACAGTTCCTAATGGCTTTAAATTAAAAAACCAAACAAAACAAGAAACATTGCAGACTCCTTTAAGAAAAAGAGCCAAATAAGAATGATGAGTCCCTGTAGGAACATAAAACCACAGAACTATAGTATGATCTACTGCAGTGTTAAATAAAGATCCTTTCTTGCCTATCAGTCTTAGAAAAATTGCAGATATACAAGCACACTTCTTTAGCACAAACATGATCACTTCTCTACTCCAGCTAGCAAAGCCATTTCCAAAATAAATATCCTTCATTGCACATTTATTATTTGGATTGCCATCAAACAGCAAAAAGCTTGAGGATATGAAATGCTTGTAGAAAATAATATCCAAGAACCAAAAAGCAAGATCAGAACCTCAGAGTTAGTAGCAGGAAGTCTTCAGATCAGTTAGTACTGTATTATTGCTGCTGATTTGCTTTGTCAGTTTCAAATGTAAATGGCAAAAGGAACAAGGAAAGAGAAAAGACTATTCTGTTATCTTTCTTCTCAGAAATATAGTTATTTTTAGAGGGGATTGATTTAACATAACTATATAACTCTGAGGCTGTTTCTTAACTGCCAAATTCTGTTTGGCTTCTGTGTCATAAAACCTAATGGTAAAAAGTAATATTTAAATTATACCAAGAATTGATCTGCTGGGATTCAGAGAACTCAAATTATTTTTCTCTTAGTTTGTCCCATCTCAATATAAATCACAGTAGGACAATTATTTTGAGGCTTAGCAAGTTATATACCACTCGATGGATATTATTGATTAAGGCAGGTGTTGGCATCCTTGGGTGGCCAGATTTTATTTTGCTTTTTGGAGGAAGGATGAAGGCTGGAGCTCAGGGAAATGAGCCAAAGAAATCAATGGCACCAAAGTGCTGGGTGTGAAGTGCTGGTCAACTTGAAACCCAACCCCCTTTTAACACAATATGTATATTACATGCATCACAATAGATTAAAAAAGTCCAAGCTTTGATCATCCAGCCACACTCACCATTTTGATAAAGGTGATCCTCCTTGCAGGCAGTCCTGCTGTAGCAGGCAGGACAATAATCCAAAGTGAGAACTACCATGTCACACACCTGCAGTGCTGGAGCCTTGCCCATCTCAAATATTACCTTAAACTGTTTATCCCAAAGGTGCTTTTCCAAAGGCAATTGGACTTACCGGTACTTGGTTTTTTTCTTGAAAACATTTTGCTTCTCATCCAAGAAGCTTCTTCAATGCTTTTGGGACAATCATGACCTGGATGGTTTGAGAATCTCCATAGACACTTAAACTGTTTATATACTGTATAACCTTGAACTAATATTCCTTAGCCTAAAGTAGGATTGTCTTATGAGAATCAAGAGTATACTTTGTATACTTTCAATGGAGCAGCTAAAGGAAAAAATGGGATATTAACCTAACCACCATAAGATGGCTCAGTGGTTAAAGATGTGGATGTCAGCTGAAAAGCTGGCAGCCTGGGTTCAAGACCAGAGCACCGTGCAAAGGGTTGAGTGTCCATTCGTTGACCCAGTTCCTGCCTACCTAGCAGTTCAAAAACATGAATATGCAAGTAGATAAATAGGTACCAGTTCAGTGGGAAGATAACAGTGTCCCATGCACCTTTGGCATAGAGCCATATTAGTCACATGACCAAGGAAATATCTTCAGACACACTGGTACTGGCCAGGAAATGAGATGAGCAATGTGCCCTATAGTTGGACACAACTGGACAGGAAAACCTTTACTTTTAATCTAATCAGACAAAGCATTCTATTGGATGCAAAGGAATTGATCTTAAATACTCTTAAGTCAACTTTCCAAAAGCAAGTTATAGCTGGCGCTGCAGTCCTGTATAAGATTCATAAGCACCAACACTCATTCTGAGGAAATAGACATGATCCTGTTGCACATTCCATTGGAATTAAATGCTTTCTTTCAGTGGGATGTGCAATCCAAATGTGTATTAATTCAGAAGAATTATATGTTTCGTGAAGTTTATGTCCAAATTACGCTGGGCCAACTGAAGTATTTTGTGTGATGGGGGCTTGATTTAGCAGATCTTGTTTGATCTAGAAAAAGAAAACGAGATCAGACCTACCTAGTGCTTAAATGGATGACCATCTTGGAATTCTAGGACCAATGGCTAAATTGAGAGGAAGAAGCAACATTCTGGAAGAAGCAATGGCAACCCACTTCTGTAACACAGCCAATACAACTACACTGATGTAGTCAACAAGAGTTAATTCCAATTGTAGGAATTCCATTCTTTTGCATAGAATATACATTAAAATTAATTGAAAATGAACTGGAACCCTGTGTTTCGAGTGATTCACTTCAAACATCAAATTCTATATTTAAAGATGTTACTCTCTGAAGAAATTGTATTTTCTGTATATTGCCAATATAGATATACATTCATCTGTCATCTTCTCGATGAACAAAATATCATTTTTATTCTTGCAGCAAATCTATGAAGTTTGGATTATTGATATTCTAAGCAGAATGGACAGAAAGATCGTTGTCAAGATGTAACTGAAACACAGATTTTGTAGGTGGAACTTTATTTGTGACCATTATCCTTTATGTATGAGGACATATACTCCAAGCTGTGAAAGCATGCCTCAATAGATGTAAAGAATATTAGATACAAATTGTAGATTTTCAACTTTTAAGTTTTGAAGATATTCTACTATAACCTATATAGAACTCTAATCTTCTCTAATATTTAAACATAGTTTCATAGGTACAAACAATGGCTTGGTCACAGCCATTGCCATTGCTTTGGCTTATGCAATTCTACAGAGCTATGACCCTCTAGTATAAATTCTTTTTCTCTCTGAGCAGCCAAAGTTAAGGTCCTTTCTGAAAAGCCAGATACAAAGTCATACAGCTCGTTTTTCCTAGCAAGCGCAGAGATTGGTGAAGAACTGAGTGTACTGGTTTCTAGCAGTACTGCTCATGTACATTTATGAAATATTGACTGAAAATAAATCCTGGTTCCAGATTCCAGTGGTACCAGTACTTGATTTTATGAAATCCAACTACTAACCTTATAATATTTAGCACAAAAATTGACATTTTTTCATTAAATCATGGTGTAGTATTACCATCCTTAAGGAAGAACCTATATTGAAAAAGTGTTTAGTTTCCATCAGTTTGCATATTGTCTTCATTTCAGCTCTTAAATATTTGCATTAAGAGCTAATAGAAAAAAATCTGAATGTGGAAATTGTAGGTTTGGACCCAACATTTGTTATAATAAAATGTATTATCTTGGACATGTAAAACAAATATATAGGTAATGAAGGCTTATAATAAGAAATGAACATGTGAGGGGGGAAGGCAGTAAGGAACAAAAATGACCCTTGTTTTACAGCAGTCCTATTTATGCTTACCTGGCAATCAGTGATACTCAAGGGAGGAAATATTACATCCAGGAAAACAGGCACATGGTATCACTTGCATATGAAAATCTGAGTGCATTCAAGGTACCCATGGATGCCATGCCTTGGGGTGCTTCTTCAAGAGTGGAGATGGCTGGTTTATATCACTTGGTGTTCCGGGAATAGCCATTATTCACTAAGCATCCTGTAACAGAAGCCTAACACAGTTTAGACTTCTAAACAGAAGCCTACTGCAAAGCAGTACCAAGAACTGCATACATGATTTATCAAGGGTTCCCAGACTGAGATCATATTAAATACAGTATTAGAATAAGACAATCAAGCAGATGGGAGATATTTCGGCCAGGCAGATATTTGCAGCATTGATCACCTAAGAAGACAGGGCCATCCAGCTATTAGAGACAACATCAATTTTTAACAACATTCTGCTCCCACTTCATACTCTCATAAACCCTAACCCTTTCCAAAGCACACGTGGCCCATAAAGCGAATCAGTACATTTTGAACTAAAAATGGCCCGGATGACGTGGGTCTAGTACTTCTTCTAGTACTATCACTGTTCCTATCACCCATCTCCTCCCACTTATGACTGTATGACTGTAACCTTGTTGCTGGTATCCTAAGATTTTT
>JANHFM010003849.1:83722-105882 GCA_032468115.1 Grayia smithii
ACCGAGAGAGTAGGCACCAAGACAAATTCCTTGTGTGTCCAATCACACTTGGCCAATAAAGAATTCTATTCTATTCTTCTTTTCTTACTTCACTTTGCTGCCGAATGCAACACTTCGCTAGCCTTCCAATTTCCCCTGGTTAAGCTCCGCGTTTCCCAATGGGCGGGAAAGGAAACATCCGGAGATTTAAACTCAAGGGACCACCAATAAACCTTGGGTTAATTACGGACTATGGCGCAGGGCGCCACGTGCCCTGGCGGCGAAGAGAATCGCAGGCAGCCAGCCAGCCAACAAACACCTTCAGCCGCCTGGCCTTACCGAGAAGCGCACCCTCTCCCGCCTCCGCCCCACGGAAAGTTAAATGTTGGCACTCGGACTTGGCTTAAAAGAAGGGTGGTCAAGGAAAAGAAAGGGGGGGGGGAGAGATCTCTCAGGGAGAAGGGCCCGTGCTTGCGAATAATTGAAAGCCCGCAACTAGATGAATGAGGAGAACCTCTCTGCAAAACGGGGAAAGGAGGGAAAAGAGGCACAGCTAGCTCGTTAGTCGTCTTCCCCGGGGCGAGGGCTGACCCAGGCTGCCTTTCAAGGTATCACGGTAACTAATAAATAGAGAAGCCCTTCCGCAGCGCCACTTTCCGAAAGCCTCGGTCGGACGCCAACCCCATCCCTTAGAAGTGCAGCCTTCGGTCATCTGACCCTTCCAGATGCTTTGGGATGCCAGATTTCAGGCCCGCCGCGAATTCTGGAACTCCTGATCCTGACGCATCTGGAGAGCGTCAAGTTGAGGAAGGCCTGCCCTAAGGGAGATCCTGCGAGGCTCCAGGGCTTCCACAATGGCCATCAACGAAGGTGCCCGTTATGCGGAACGGCCCGGGTTGTTCCCCAAACGACGAGCAACCGAGCTCATATTTCGCGAAGGATACGCCGTTTCTCTCCGTCAGCCCCGCCTGCATTCCCCCATGGCCTTTAAAATGGGCGTTGTGGTATAGTGTTCGTGAATTCAAGGCACCGGGCTGCACGGCCGCTGGTGTTATGCCGCCTAGCTCTCCGAGAGAATTGGGCGGGAGCGGGTGCGCGACGCCTCGCATGGCAGTCCTGTTTCCCAAAGGGTTCCTCTCTTCAGAGCTCAAAGACGCGCGTTTTTGCGCGCCCTCCAGAACCTACACGGAGATACTTCCTCCCCGCCCCCGCCCCGACGGCTTGTATGCCGGGCAGCCTCTCCTTGCCCTACAAGTTGACCGAAACCTTCTCTCCCTCAGCACTCCATCAAGTGCTTTTGGTGGCCAGCCTGGTAGCCCACCGCCCCGTTCTCGTCAGCCAGCCCCCACGCTCCCTTTGGGGCAGAAGCTGGTCCCTTTGCCTAAAGCGTTGCCCCGCGAAGCTGCTCGAGCAGCTGCCGGGCCGCTGCCCTTTCCTGCCGCACGCGCGAAGTTTTGGCGCTCAGGTCTTTCTTCCCCGTTCCTCCCCCGCTTCTCCCGCCCTCGCTCGTCGCCGCCGCCGCCGCCGTTGCCGGGCTCTGCTCCCGCGGCTGCCAACGACAGGACAAAGGCACATTAAACACGTGATGGCGAAGGCGCTTCATAAATGGGACCAGGAGGCAAAGAAGGGGTGTGAGCGCGGAGACAGACCGTTCAGAAGAAAGGGGACGTCGGGCGAGCCGCAATAGCCGGAGCGACGGCGGGAGGTGGAGACGGCTCGGGCGCAAGGGAAGGGGGCGGTGGGCGCAGCTTCTTATCCTCGGGGAGCTGCAAGGAAGAGAAGCACATGGCGAGGGGCGCGGACAAGCAGAGGCTGGCGCACCTCCTGACTGGCTGAAGGGGGAAAAGCGAGCGGTTCTACACACCTGCCTGCCCTCGCCTTCCCTCCTTTGCCTGGGCTCGCACCGCCGCCGCCTCGCACGCAACACCCCTTGCCTCTCACCCGCCTTCCTCGCCCTCCTCCTTCTCCCCTCAGTACCGCCGGGCGAGAAGGGTCGTCGCCGGCCACCGCTTCAGCGACCTCTTTTGGGCTGGGCGTGAGGTGCCGTCAAAAGAGAGCACGAGGCGCCGGCAGCCGTTCACCGAAGACCAGCGCCCTCCGGCTCTTTCTCTCTCTCTCTCTCTCTCTCTCTCTCTCTCTCTCACTCACTCACTCACTCACTCACTCTTCAAGCCGCAGGTTTGGGGAAGAGACGGTGCCATGTGAATGTGGAGAAAGGTAAGGAAAGGGGCGCTTTGCCTGGGTTTGCTTCTTTGCCTCGGCTCCAGGGAGGAAGCCGGTCCACGGTAGGACCCGCGGGTGCTGCTGCGAGGAGAGCCCGTTCTTGGCGCCCTGCTTCGAAGCCCCGTTAGGGAGAAGGCGCATCCACCCATTTCATTCCATGCCATCAAGTCAGCCGTGGCTGAGTTCCTCTAAAGGGGACAAACTCGCTGGATCACCCGAAAGGTAATGCGAGTTAATTGTTCTGCTCTCCGCAGCAGATAGATAGATATATAAAACCACTTGAGAGTTCAGCCCGCACACGGTTGGAAGACCGAGTCTCCCTTGATTTAATTGTATCTGTGCACGGTCTCATTGAACTGCGATCGTAAGCTTCCGAATCGGTAGAACTTGCTGGCAAGTAATGTCCTCGGGTTATCAATGAATTAAGTCATGGATCTTTTATTTCCCCAAGTCTGCAGATATATGTATTTTAAAGTGTTCCTTTAAGGTTGCTCAGACAGCTTAACGTGTGTCTACTGTAGCAAGCTCATTGTGTGCAAATGCCTTATCAATCCATCTGGCTACCCAAATGCATATATTACCTATTAAGCTGCTTCTAAGTGGTTTGAGGATCGCCTGCCATAGATATTTTGGAAAATTTGAGCATGATATCAACTATTTGGAAACTCATCAGTTATGCCATAAAGAATCAATAGGAACCATCAGTTGGGCATTAAACAATAATTTACCACTGGCATTCAGAATAATGGATTGTTGCTTAAATTATTAAATCTTCCAATACCTGATGAATTGTGAAAAGTTTTGTTTTTTGCAGCCTTATAATCTGAATCCACATGCCAATGACCTTTGTTAAGATATTTGTGATTTCTTGAATTAGCCAGAAACAGACAGAAGGGTGTCTCAATGAACAGAGAAATAGTTATTGATTAATAGGAAAGCCTTTTCTTGATACTATGTCTTGGCTCTCTATAGGCTTTAGTGTACTTCATATATTAAAGAAGAAGATAGCAAGGGATGTTTATTCAAATGAGCTAGGTTTCAGTATACCTATTTATTATTAATATGTAATATGATTATTGGTATTTATTTGCTGCAATAGGCTAAACCTCCAAATAAAAAAAAATTGAAATGCAATCAGTTTATTCATAGATATTATATATCTTAATAGCAATTGTTCACCTTTATGGTTAACTGTACACTGTTCCTTTCTTCCTTTTATATTGAAGTAAAATTGAGGCTACCCAGATAAGATCAAGTCAATGTGTCTATAAAAGAAGACAAGACTGAGTAGATAACATTTTATTTCCTCTAAATCTAATTGTTTTGTTTAATGGGCATGATTTAGCAGAGGGGAGAAAATACAAGATATGACAAGAGCCAATCTTGTAGACCGGTAGTTTTGTGGTTAACAATATGTGTTCATTTTTCTCCATGCAGAGCAGTCACCTTCTAGGTTCCCCTAGGACTTTGTCAGACATAGAGGGTTTCATCTTTAATCCTAAGCCTTTGGTGATTAATAATGGAAGATATTGTTATTGATTTTTCCTGTATTTCCTTCATTCTCCCTTCACTACCAAACTCCCAAAAATGAAGACTTTAAATAGGAGAAAAATATCACAATAGTTTTTGCTCTCTGATCATCCTGGATGAAGAAATGTTCATGTGGGATTGAAAGACCGAAACAAACCCAATATATTGAGAACCAAATATTGGAAAAATATTTCAGAATCTTTATTTCAAAACTACCATTCAAAATACAATAAAGTGAGGTTAAATTCTAATGTTAAGCATCAGGTATTTTGATAGAATTCTTTTTAGAATCTGTAAAACATACGTGATAGTATGCAACATAAATCTAAAGACAAGATAGGCAGATTTCTTAACTGGAATAGTGGCTTCTGTCATTATTCTATATTTGAAATGATGTTAAGAGGATGAATATTCTAGATTTTAATATAAAGCTACAGTTCATTGTACTTTAAGGAAACATTGCTAATTGACCCTGTTTATTTTAAAGTATTCAAAAACACATAAAGAGATTATTAAAAATAATAAACTAGATTTGTTCATCTCTCAATGGAAATTGTTTCTACAAGTTAAATCAATGTACACAGTGCACACAAATTTATTTATTTATTTATTTCTAACAATTTAGGTATTGTAGTGTGTGTTTTCTTTACTCTTGTATCTTCTTATGATGTCATTGTTCTTTGCTTTACAGAACATGTATGTTTGCTCCTTGTATTACTGCAGTTGTTTGACCTGGGGACATGATCAAAGTAGCATGTTTAAATCTAATGACATCAAAATAAGAAAATGGTTAGCACTGGAACAATTAGCTGAGAATATTATTTTTCACAGATTACACATAGCTGGATTGATATAGGTTTGCCTTTTTACAAGAAGAGAAAAAACTCATTAGTATGATGACAGCTCATATTCTGCAGTGGGTGTAAATTAACTATAGGAGAAAAGGCATGAGCACCTAATTAGTTTAAAGCCAGATTTACACATGTTAAATCACATTAACTTGAGAGGAGCTATGTAGGAAATGCAGAGGATGGTCTTAACTATACTGGAAACAGAATACACTTATATTCATAAGCAATAATTTCATTTAATGCAAATGAGTATTTGAAAAAAATCTAAAAACATCCAAGTATAGAAGAGTATTTTCTATCAATGTGCACATAAAGTCGTCTCTGATAACATCTCAAATATATTGGAAAATAATGTAATAAGTAAATAATTTTACCAAAGCTGGACAGGATCCAATATTTGAGAAATTTAAGCACAATCTTAAATTTACTTATGAGAGCTACGGTAATTTGAATGGGACCTTCTGTCAAGATTGCATTGTACCTTGTCTTTCAACTTCTTACAGTTGTTCTTTTAATCATTAAGTTACTTCAGTTGCATGGATGATGTGCCTTAAGTAAAACCTTCCTTACATTGTTCAACTTGGAAAACCAGCCAACTGAATTTTAAAAAGATAAATAAGCCTTCCTTAATTTCATATTATGACATAATATTGTTTAAGAAAATCTAGTTAATGTTGCCAGTTCCTTGAAAGTTTGGGTTCTAGTTAATACTTAAAGAAAGATTTGTAAAATATTAAAATGTTAAAATGTGAGCAAAAATATCAACCATATTAGTACTTTGTTTTTCCACAGGAATTTCATTCTGAGTATATAAAACTATTGCATCTACTTTCCTACATCTCACTAATTTATTATGTGAAAAGTTAAAAGGAACCCTAACAAATTTGTGACTATTTCAGAAAAAGTTATTTCATTAATTTTTCTAGCAAACTATTCATACTTCCAGCAAATGAGGAATTGTTTTTTGTCCCCATTAGGTACGTGAGCTGTTTTTCTCCTCTTTGATCATGCCTGTATTATTAGTTTTATTAGTGGCTTTATGGAATCTTTCTAAATCAAAAAAGAAAAAGAACAAAAACATGTGGACTTGCCCTGTATCCCTAAATCAAGAAACTTGAATATTTGGATGATGTTAACTAGCAACAGCGACATTGTCCAGCTAATTGCTAATTTAAAAATTTTATGGTCAGCAATCCCAGTGTATGGTTATAAGTGTGTCTGTACAAGTGAAAACAAACGCTAGAAAGAAATAGATCCTTTCTCTATTCTTGTTCTCCTATTTGTAAGAGTCTGTGCCAAGTCTTTCTATTAAAAGCAATTTTTCAAACATGCCAAGACAACTTTAATTGGCATTATGTTTCAGTGTGAATGAGTTTTTGCTTTATTCCTATACTGTTGACTAATGCAGGCATATTTATTGCCCATTACTCTGAACATGCAGATGTTTATTTGAAGTTATTGTGGTGTTTAAGATCTTACAGGATTAACATTTGCAAACTATGATGATTACTTATAATAGCAATATCTGAACCTTCTAATTCAAGGAAAAATTCTGCTCATTATTTTATCCCAAAGTTTAAGATTCTTTATCCTGAAGAATGTTTTCTAAAGACTTTTCCTCACTGGGACAAAAAAATACAGCTAAAACAACCTATGTTTGTTTTGTTTTTAAGACATAGTACAGCTAGAATTTTAAGACAGAGTACATTTTGTACATTCATGTTAGACATTTAAGTGTTTTTACTGTGTATTTGGTCCTACTTGTATTCAGGAATAAAAATGTATAGTTTTTCAATATATTGTTATAACAGCAGAGTAGCTAGGTACAATAAGAGAACAAGCTATCCCTCCTAAAGTAGCTGCTTATGGAATTACTACTATGCTAGCCAAGTAATAATACCAGGATGAAAAGAGCTGTGCTTGCTTAAATTCCTTCTTCTGTTGAAAGCTCTGGCCTGCTAGTATATCACTAATAAACAAATTAAATACTTGCATTTAAAAAATAATCCTATATTGTCATGATCAAATAGTAAAAGGACATTACTAAAGATACTATATTTGTCTCTCAAGCTTTTCATGATCTGGAAATCACTTGATGTCTTTAGCAGTCATGGTTACTGAGTTAGTCATATTCATTATAAGGCTAGAGTAGAAGACACTGATTAAGAAACACACTAAAAATCTATTTTAGTCAGATGGAGTAAATTTTCACACCTGCATTTTAGGAAAGCTGGTAAAATTTTCCTTCCTTTGATGACTCTGTGAAATTACTAAGGAATTATTATTTTTAGTTACATCAGCCTGTTTTTAACATAGAATGTCAACGGGATGACTCTAGTATATTATCATCTAAGAAAATCATATGAAGTTTATTTCCAGGATGCTGAAAGAAAAATCTAAAGATTATTTGTTTATTAATATATTTAATTAATTAATTATTACTTCAGTCTTCTGAAAGGAGCAGAAAAGTTTACAGGTCTTAAAAACATCTCAATAAATGAGGATTGTTTAAAAATAAAAAGTACAAATATTAAAAGCAAAATTCTTTTTTGAAAAGCCAGAAAATATACTCTGGTCCTAGACTAGTTTTTAATCCCATAAATACATAGGCAAACAGGAATGTCTTCTCCTATTTCTGAAAAAAGGCTGGAGCATAATTCTGGTTTTCAACTGTGATGCTGTCCTTGAGAAGTTCTATTGATGCCCACACACTGGGAACTAAACCACCAGGGGTAGCTTGCAAAGTGTTCCACAAATGGTTTTGGTGCAGGAGTTAAAGGGTGTTGGAGGACATGACACTTTAAATCTTTAAGTGCCAGACCATTTATTTTGATAGTGTTCTTTCATATTATATTTCTTACATTTCTTCTTTTTACATACTTTATGTAAGTTTCACAAAGAGTAGGTGTTCCACATGAAGTATTTGGTATGTTTTAATACATGTATAGGTCACAATCCTATACAACCTACTTGAGAATAAGTCCATTGAAGTCAGGGGAATGTATATCCAAAAAACATGCAGCACTGAACATTCCTTACTTACTGTTTGGAATAAAAATCCTGAATTGGTGATATCAAGCATTTCTTCAATACTTGTAAACTTGTTTCACTCATCCAGCAAACAACTAGGATAATACTTTTTATTAAATAAAATGTTTATTTTAAGTATAAAAATGAATTTATTTTGATATAGGAGGCTAACTTTCAAACAGCTGGAATTGTTAAATACAGTAGTTTCAACTCATTAGTTTCCTTTTTATTTAAGCAAAACCATTTGCACAATGGTGATTCAAGGAAAATACCTTGGAAATATGGCATAACACATTAATGTATGATGGAATTGATTTTCCCTCCATAAGGTTGTATATATACTCCAACACATTTTAGCTTTAAATTGATTAAAGTTAGATATTTGTATTTGAAAGGCCCTTATATGTAGATTTCACATTTAGTAGGAGTTGTTTGTTTTCCTTCTTAAAGGCAGGGTCCATCCAGTTGCAATAATGCACTGTAGTTTATATATTATATCAGTGTATAATTGGAAACTACTGGAAGTTAGATTAAATATTTGCCATGCTCTGTAGTGGTTCAGCAATTTGTTTATCAGTCAAATCTACTTCTAAGAGATATGATTAAGATATTTAGTGGCAACCTGTAATTAAAGGTGTGTGAAGAAGGTAGTATCTATGTTAACTTGCTGAAACTTCATTAAAGTATGCAGATGAGTATGCTAGGCAATACTACCATTCTGTCTTTTCCTAATTCTGTAACTATATATGTGAAAAATGTCCTTTTTTCCTTTACTTATTTCTCAAATATAAAATTGCATATACTTTTATACCATTCATTGCTGTAAACATTTAACTTCATGCTTTTGAATTACTTTCTAAACTATATCTTGACAATAGTTTGCTACTAAGTATTAATTATTCTGGTCTTTTTCCCCAGATTATTCCTTCCTTCTTTTCTCAAATATATTAACACTTTTTCAGCTTCTTTGGGCTATTGCATGAGATATTTTTTCTAACTATACAAATCAACATTTATTAAAATATTCTATAGGAGAGGCCAAAATACAAATACATATCAATCTTCCATGCCAAATCTGAATGGGAAAATAATTATTATAATTATCGTATTAGTTTATAAAAACAGAAATAATTACATATAACTTTGTATCTCTTACAAATGGTTGATATTCAGGAAAAATAATTGGAAGTATTCCCTCAAACACCAGTTAACTATAAGATTCACTGCCAGTAATTATAAACAATGGTTCCAATTTATCTGAGCCAATGGGCATATTTGACTGCCAGCATTAGGGGCAGTAAGCTGTGATATATCAGCTGCTGGAAAACACAACGGAGTTGGTAGTGCAGTGGTCATGTCTTCCTCAAGGTTTAATTGGCCATAATGGAGCATACAAAGCAGAGTAATAGGCATTGAAACTGACCCATACACACACATGTAAATACATACAGTTACATAAACACATACATACATGTAAACAAATAGCTCAAGTTTAACACTTCATTTGGACATCGGTGTTGGATTTTGTAAATATTTTATTGCCGGTAACCAGAGTCAATATTAAATATGAAAGCATTTTTAGAAAATTTAGCTGTCATTATATATTAATTTTAAATTACATTATATATTTTTGGTTTTGCTTGTGAGTAGCCTTGAGAAAGCCTTTGATCTGGAAAACTCTAGAAACAAAACTTGCATTTGCTTATTTGTTAAATTTATTTGCTGCCTGTCTCTCCATGGGACTACTCTAGGCAGCTTACAACCATAAAAAGGAAGATATGAAAAAAGTGTAAACAAAACAAGTAAAATAATAGTTCAGTAAAATAATGAAAAAGAAACAAGAATACATCAATGTGATAACAAAAAGATGGGTGGGTGCAGAGCTAAGAACAAGGGGGGAGGTGGAATCTGCCATCAATTCAGCAGCTAGGACAAGCCTATTGTCCTAGCTGAGCAAGACCATCCTGGACCTATGCTATTAAGTAACCTGAACCTATGCCATTAAGGGCTTTAAAGGTCATAGTCAACATCTTGAACTGCATTCAGTAGCACACTGGAAGCCAGTGAAGAGGTGTAATATGGGTCATCCTAGAAACCACAAATGCTGCTCTTGCTGCCATACTTTGTACCAGCTGAAGCTTTCATATGGGTTTCAAGGGTAGTCCCGTGTAGAGCACATTGCAGTAGTCCAGATGAAAGGTGACTAGGGCTTGAATAACTGAGCACAGGGAGTCATGATTCAGGAAAAGTTGCAGCTGTGCACAAATAGGAACTGTGGTTTCCTTGTCACACCTGCCATCTGCTCGTTAAGCAGGAAGCATGAGTCCAGGAGAACCCCAATATTGCAAACAGGATCTGAATCGGATAGTGAAATCCCATCCAGAACTAAAGATGACAGAAACTTGGATCCTGAGGCTCCAAAGCCACTCAGTCTTACCAGGGTTCAGTCAAAGTCTTGTTGTCCCCCATCTAGGTCCCTATAGGTTCCAGGCATCGTGAGAAGGCAGAGATAGCATCACTCAGGTCACCAGGTGTAGAGAGGTGGAACTGAGTATCATTCAGCATATTAATGATACCTCAAACCATAGTGACAGATGATCTCATCCAAAGGCTTCATGTAGATATTAAACAGGAGAGGAGACAGTAACTAGCCCTGCAGAACACTGTAAATGAGTAATCAGTGGCTAGATCTCTCACTCCCTATCAACAACGATTGGGACCGACCTTGGAGAAAGGCACTGAACCAGCACAAAACTGCTGTCCAGCCCCAATTCGTGTAGCCTGCTTTCTGCTTAAATAAACTGTCTAAAGAAACAATGATAGAATCTGTGTTTTATGTTGTACAGAATTGATGCAGTTAAGCTTTCATATGGTATTTTAGTATAGGTAAGTTTAACATAGCAAATTAGAAATGGATGGTCAGGCCTGTAAATGAAGTTGCTTTCAGGTAGAAGCTTATGAATGTGGACAGTTCTCACTTTTAATTAAGTGTCCATTTCCTAATGCTATGTCCTGGTCAGTTTTATTAAAATCGAATACAACTTTTATTCTACCTTGAATACTTCAACTTCCAAGTCATTATTAAGTTTTTAGAGATATAACTATATCCTATTTTCCCATGTAATTTGTTATTTTGTTGCCACCTGAGGAGTGAAACTTACTTCATAAGTAAATAATAGTAAGCAGCATGCTTGTCAGTACTTGACATTCAGTGTCACAGAGGGCACAAAGCAAATTGTTCTGATTTTAGCTGAAGATGCTGCAATGGATTTTTAATTGTTTACACTGATGCTTCTCCTGTTTTAAACTACTTTAGTGTATTTGCTGGGATGCATTAGCAAGTGCTTCAGATTCCTGTTTTATGCATATACCGTATTTTTCAGAAGATAAGCTCCGGAATATAAGACGCACATCAGTTTTTGGGGAGGAAAACAAGAAAAAAAAATCTGCCTCTGTCTACCAGAATCCATCAGTATTCATCTGGCTAGCATCCTTGCAGCAAACAGCCTGGTCAGCTTCAGCACGTTATCACAGTCTGATTCAGAACGAGCAGCTGATTGGCAGTTGGATCGTCTCTCAGAATACCACCAATCAGCTGTTCCAGGCTGCGGGGATCGCCACAGCCCATCACCGCCTCTATGCATCGTGTTTTTGGCCTCCGCGTGTCACATTTTCAGCCTCTGCATACACCATTTTAGATCTGTTCCAGGCTGCCAGGATCACCACAGCACATACTGCCGATCACCACCTCCGTACATCACATTTCAGACCCCACACACCCCGTTTATGGCCTCTGCACGTCACATTTTTGGACTGCCGCTGATCCCCGCTGCCTGGAGCTGGCAGAAAACACAAAGTGTGGAGGCCAAAAACAGGGCTTGCGGAGGCCAAAAACGTGACGCCTGGAGGCCAGAAACACGATTTGCGCACACAGCGATTGGCGACCATGTACTTTGGCAATCCCCACAGCCTGGAACAGGTCTAAAATAGAGCATGTGGAGGCCGAAAACAGCCAAAGGGTGGGGGCCGGCAAGTGGCAACATTCGCTGTATAAGAAGGACAGACATTTCCACCCACTTTTGGGGTGGGTGCATCTTATACTCCAAAAAATATGGTAATATTAATTTGGTTGACTTCAAATTGCATTTTATGTTTTTCTTTATGTTTTCTTAAGAGGTTTTTTTACCCTGAAACCATATAGAAATATTGTCATTAAATCAATTGATAAAAGTAAAAAAAGTCTTTTCAGATTATAAGGATTTGAGGCAGGGAACGTTTAATCTTCATTGAAACAGTTGATGAAAAGTATTTTATTTAATCTACAAAATATGTCAGAGAAAGAATAATACCAAATTTCAGAAAAACAACGCAGCAAAACCTGGCCTGCAGTATAGGTAGTCTTTGACTCACAACAATTCATTTAGTTAACCTTCAAAGTTACAATGGCACTGAAAAAAGTGACATATTTTTCACACTTATGACCATTGCGGCATCCCCACGGTCACATGATCAACATTGAGATGCTTGGCCATTGACTCATATTTATGACAATGTCCTGGGGTCATGTGATAACTTTTTGCGACCTTCTGACAAGCAAAATCAATAGGGAAACCAGATTCATTTAACAAATGTGTTACTAATTTAACCACTGCAGTGATTCACTTAACAACTGTGGCAAGAAATGTCATAAAATGGGACAAAATTCATTTAACAACTGTCTGATTTAGCAACATAAATTTTGGGTTCAATTGTGGCCGTAAGTCAAGGACCACCTATAGGTCTCCTTTCACCGAAAGGGATTATACTGCAAGTTGATTAAAGTTTAATTAATGAATTAGTTACCTTATTCGGTCTGATGCAAAACTTACTCAAGGAAGATCCAATTCTGGACTTAATTCCTAACGATATAACCCTATATCTATTCAGAAGCCAAGCTCCACTGAGTTCAGGGAGCTTTGCTTCCAGTCAAGTGTGTGTATCATTGTATCTTCAATAGATTCGGTTTTAGGAGAAAAAAAAAGTCAAAAGGAGTCAAAAAGATATGAAAAAGTTGGATTGTCTAATAATGAAAGATGGATTGTCTAATAATGAAAGACAACACAAGTATAGTGGGCATACCAGAATAACATTTTACTGATGTCATTCATGAGTCTAGCAATAACACTTAGACTTATATACCGCTTCACAGTGCTTTATAGCCCTCTCTAAGTGGTTTACAAAGTCTGCATATTGCCCCCAACAATTTGGTCCTCATTTTACCCACCTCGGAAGGATGGAAGGCTGAGTCAACCTTAGAGATGAATGGGCTGTTAACTTCTTCCAGGTTGAAGGCATCATCTCTATTGTTCATTGAGTTCAGAGTGTCTTTCCTCAGTTGTCATTTTCAGTTGCAAGAGAACTTATCTGTGCGCCTGAATTTTATCTCCATGCTCATATTTAACTACTCCTTTCTAATCTCTTAAACTATTGATTTAACCATAAACATTAAAATATTATTCAATTCCACTCTTTTCTAGAATATTTAGTTTTCTTCCTTTAAGCATACGTTCTGTTGGGCTTTCTCACCACATTTAGAAGAGATGTTTCCATGACCAGATTACTCTTGAAGAAACTAGAGAGTAGGTTAGTGGCTTGAAGGATAGTTTTAAATGTCTCTTTCACACAAAGTAGTGGAAACTCCATAAAACAGTGCACTTCCTCCTTTCTAAAGAGTGAAATAAAGCTGCCATATTGCTTCATGCCTGCTTCTTCTAGCAGGTCCATTAGCTGGAAAAGGCTTCTATGTCAGGGGTGGGTTCCACTCACCTTCGCTACCGGTTCTCTTCGTGCACGCACGTGCTAAAGTTGCGCGCACGCATAAACCGCGGTACCACGCATGCGCAGACAATTTTTAAAAAATCGGCAAAAAAAGCACTCTGCGCATGCGCAGAACGCTAATTTTGCCGATTTCTTTAAAAAAAGGTAAGTTGGGCCGCGCGGGTAGGACAGGGTCCGGGACGCTGCGAACCGGTTCGGTGACGTCACACCGTCACCGCTACCGGCTCGCGCGAACTGGACCGAACCGGGGGGAACCCACCACTGTTCTATGTGTGTATGCAGGTACCAAAGCTGTTCCAGTGCTTCCAAGGAGCTACTGGAAGTGCCAGAAGATGCATTTTCAAATGCACAATTTATGATACAAAATTCTTTTCCAGCTAGTAGATTTGTCAGAGATAGAATTTCTGTAATTGCACTTCTGAAGATAGAAGTTGCAATTACATCAAATAAACAAGTTTATACTTTGGGAGTCTTTCTGACCTCAGTGTTAAAAATGAACGTTCAGATGCTGCTGGGTTAGATAAGTAAATCATCTGAAACTGTAACCAAGCCCTTTAAAATGGTTATTTGTGCAATGATGTCAGTCAGGTTGAAAAAAAACTGGAATTCTTATAATTTAGGATGTGCCCATCATGCAGAATGCAACTGATTGAATGTACCTGAGCTAGCCAAGCTACATTTAGATAGAGGTGCTTGTCAGTACAATTTAAAGCACTGCTTTTGAGCTTTAAATCAGACTTGGGGAATATAAAGACTTGCCATTGGCTATGAAACCTGAAACTGCCCCTTCCTACTTCAAAGATTTAAACAAATAATAAACAATTGTTTTCATTTGTACCAGTCTGTATATACTCTGAAATATTCTTTTCTCACTTGCCTGCTGCAAAAGGCATTGATTAGCTAATGTAAGATAGATGTTTTAGTAGTCATGATACATTTCTGAAATGAGCTTCTAGACATCTTCTTTGGAAGTATTCAGAAAAAGTCCAAAGAGCCATTTCTTCCAATTGTTTTTTCTTGATTTTTTTTTTGGGGGGGTAGTGATTTTACTTGTAATTAATGTATTTAAAGGTTAATGATTTCATGCTGGCTTGGGAAGGGGGTTGTTTCATTGCATTACTTCATTATGAACTATCTTGAGCAGTGCATTCTTAAAGTTAGCCTAAAAAATAAATGAAATGAAGACTGTCTTGTAGAGTTAATCATCAAACTTCAAATTTTCACTGATAGTTGTAAGATATATGCATTAAATTTATACAAATAAATTCCAAGAAAATGGATTTCAATGGGAATTGAATTAGTTGTTTTAGCTTAGCTTTAATGTAGTTTTCAGTATTTTAATAGGTGCAAGTACACATTGCCTGTGATTTGCAATTATTATATTCTCAAAAGCAAACAAAGAAATAAACAGAAGAGAATCCAGCTGCATTCCCAAAAGACTAAACTCCTTTACTAATGAGCTTCCTTGTATTCTAAAAGAAATTTGTATTTGCAAAATACAGTAATTTGAAAATTACTGTGATAATCTAAATGTAGAAATATGGGGGAAATGGGACACCATGGTGGGATTTGCTTGTCATGATATGGTTGATCATGGTGCTTGAACAGTAAACACACAAAGCAGCAATTTGTGGATTTAAAAAAAAAATCTATGTATATATGTTTATATGTACTTTAAGTTATGGTACTGAATATTTTTCTGCACTTTTAAAATAGGAAAAGTTGTAAGGAAGAATTGGTTGGCAAACTGTTCATTGCAACTTTGTCATTAAATTGTTTAGCTTCATAAAACATGAAATGAAGTGACATTAATACAATATGTATAGTCATCTTTATGACTCTTATATAGCTAATTGAGAAGATCTCACAGCAAAAATTCTTTTTGTTATACACAACTCTGAAATTTTCCTTTTTTTAATGTAATAAGATGCACTGATTTTTGTTAAGGATTTCTTTATTTTGTTTCAATAATTAGTATACTTTAGAATTAGCTATATGTTGCAAGGCAATTAAATTTGATTCTGTGCTATGAATTTTATTAAAATTAGTTGTGGAAATTTAATTAAAAATTCATCATTACATATTTTAAATCAGTTCATTGGGAAGTTTCTTCCACTTACATTACTATCTTGTAACATATTTTAAATTTTACTCAGATCCATACTGGATTAATGGTATTCCAGTTATATGTAAAATCTAGTGGCTAAGCTACAGTAATGGCAGTGTTTCACAAGTCTCAACTGTGAAAAACGTTTCTCTTTAAAATGTAATTAAACAAAATAAGTGCTATAATACAAGAGGCAACAATATGATAGTGGTAAAATGAAACAACAGTGTAATAATATTAACAGTTATTTATATAATGATTGTATGTAACTAAATGTATTCTAATAATATAAGCAGAGTTTTCTTTTGTAATGTACATCATCAGCACCTACTGATTTTTACCCTGATTTTTAAAATTCTCATTGAAGTCAGTTATTTTTCAATTGATTAAAACTGGTTTCTACCTAGGTAATCCTTGTTGATATTTAATTCATGCAATGTAATGTTTGAACTGCAACTTTAATAAGTGGAAAAGTTGCCATTTTAGCTATAAATAGAAAATCGTTAGGTAGATTCCAAAGGGAAAAATAAGTCAGGAAGCAATGTCCTCAGAAATTTAAGAGACAAGTTTATTAAAGGAGAATAAAGCTGGAAAACACTAAAAAATGAAATATGTAAAAAAGATTTATACGGCATATGACATCTGACTTTCACATATTGGTTAGATTCACACATAATACTATACTATAAGAGGATTGGTTTGGTTGTGGCTTAGGATGGCTGTAACCAATATAGTTGATAAATCCTGGCTTATAGCTGGGTTTATGTGAATCTAAAAATTGTGGTTTCCTTAGAGAAGAGTTGACCAAAATTATATAATATGATTGAACACAGTTGATGATTTTTGAACCAGCTTGAACATTCTGTTAACTGAAGCCTTCTTATTAAAGCATACAACTTTACGTGTGCCTTCCATTAAGTTTTACAGAAGACAAATAAATGATAGTTCATTTAAGAGAGAAAGAATAAGAATATCATATAAGATATTTAACTTAGATGCTATAATTATGTTTAAACAGGACATTGAAATAATATACCATAATTGACATATGAAAATTTTTTAAGAAGTAAATATCAGCTATTCAGAACTTTTAAATATAAAGTAATGCAAATAAAAAATTGGGAGAACCATTATTGGGGGAGCAAGAAGCATCTCAGTTTAGCCCTTCTGTTTTCTCTTTGTACCTTCTTTGGTTTGAGGAAAGGCCTTTCCTTTCCTGAAACTGGTCCTTTCATTTAACTTAAGTTCCAGAAGGTAATCTTAAAAACAATCACTGGCTCCGAAGAACACATTGAAATTATTTAATAAATAAATATATACAGTCCCCTTTGAGCTGAGGGTAAAGTTAAAGAAGTTAATTATTTGTTTTAACTGAAACAAATAATTATTTTAACTAAATTAAAATTAAGATGAACCAAGTTAAAGAACAGAATAATTTATGCAGAGAAGTGTTAAATAGTGTAGAAAACATTTCTTCCCATTATTTTTATTTTCTAAGTGAAAGTAAAGGGTTCATGTGGAGCCAAGACATTCTTGTAAATAAAATCATGCTAAAGGCCAGGACTTTATTTTTCAGCATGCCTGCTTCCCATATTTTGAATTCAAAGAATAAAATAAGTCGGGATATTTAAAAAGGTATTCCAAGGTACAGCCTGTTCTCAATCTGTGATCTGGATCATGAAGATTAATATGTTCCCTGAATACTAACATACACCTTAGAAAAGGTGTCATTCCTTTAAGAGCCTTGAAAAAATGGTTCCTTTAAGAAAGCAATTTTTTTTTTAATAGGATGGAGAAACCTGGGGGAAAAACCCAGGTTTCTTCAGTGGATAGGAGAAAAATATTATACTCCTGTGGGTTCTGAAGTAATTCTTCTTAAATAGTTTTTAACCTTGCATAGTCATCTTCTGTTCCTATTTATTATAGAAAGTATTATATGGGATAGCATATTTGCATGCTTAGATTTGCTTTAAAATATTACCTATTTTAAGATCAGATACTGTATGAGGTAAATAGTTGAGAATTAATATTATCCAGCAAACCTGAATTGATTTATTTTGAATATGATTATATTGATCCAAGTTGGACAAGGGCTTAAGCTTCTGCTGAAAGTGTTCATAAAATTTTGACTTGTGTAACTGAGAAAAAGAGTATTTATCAAAGTGATTTGATTTCTGCCTTGATTATACATGAATAATAGATTTCACTTATATTTTTCTTTTTTCAATATATTGCAGTATCCTATGATTGGATCAGAGAGGAGCCTAATGACAGTAATTGAACAATATATTCTATGAAATATTCAGTAAAATGATCTGAATCATATACAGCTTTTTAGGCTTTTCTAAAAACAGCTTATCATATGTTGTAGTAGTTTATCAGTATTAAGGAAAATAAAAATAATGGACAACTAGGGGGAGGAAAAAGGGAATAAGACAGAGTGTGAGATAGAAGGGGGAAAGAAAAAAAAAGGCATTGACACTGTATACGTGTCTATATGGAAAGAACATAATTGAAAACCTGCTCTTGTTTCAGTATTCTGCAGCAACCATTGGTGTTATTGTATTTTAAAAAACAGATCACTGGGTTATGAAATAGAAACGGGAAAACATTTTAAAACACACAATAGCAATAGAATACTTTAACCAAAACAAATGTATATTCTAATATTTCTGCCCTAAGTTTTTAATCATTTCACTGCATAGAAAAATATTCTAAATATTCTGCCATTTAATTAATATTCATCTGCTGTAAATATGAGAAACTGATACAATATTCAGTAGGGCTAAGGGCGCTACTCAGTTAAGTTGCTTTTTTATTTCTTAATTCTGTTCCAACTTTGCATATATTTATTTAAGTTTGGTTTTCTCCCCGACAGGACTGCCTCAGATTTTTTTCCAACACTGCATAACAGTCATCTGGGGTTATGAAGTCAGTCCTAGATGGCCTTGCAGATACAACCTTCAGAACAATTACAACAGACCTTCTTTACATGGGTTCTAACGACATCCAGTACGAAGACTTTAAAAGTGACATGGCCTCCAAATTAGGATACTACCCAGAGAAATTTCCTCTGTCTTCTTTTCGAGGTGATTTCCATCCCAAAATGACTGCAGGAGAAGACGCCTCTTTAGTTGCGCACCCATCGGATCAAATCAATATTACAGATTTTTACAACAAAACCTTGTCCCCCTTTAAGGAGAATGAGGAGAACATACAGTGTGGTGATAACTTTATGGACATGGAGTGCTTCATGATTCTGAACCCAAGTCAGCAGCTGGCCATTGCAGTCCTGTCCCTCACCCTGGGCACCTTTACTGTTCTGGAAAATCTTCTGGTTTTAATTGTCATCCTGCAGTCTCGAAGCCTTCGCTGCAGGCCTTCTTACCATTTCATTAGCAGCCTGGCAGTAGCTGATCTCCTTGGCAGTGTAATCTTTGTCTACAGTTTTGTTGATTTCCATGTTTTCCATCGGAAAGACAGCCCTAATGTGTTCCTTTTCAAATTGGGTGGAGTTACAGCCTCATTCACTGCTTCAGTTGGAAGTCTTTTCCTCACAGCAATAGACAGATACATATCTATACACAGGCCCCTCTCCTACAAAAGGATTGTTACCAGGTCAAAGGCTGTTGTAGCATTCTGTGTGATGTGGACAATAGCTATTGTAATAGCTGTTCTCCCTTTGCTTGGTTGGAACTGCAAAATGCTCAATTCTGTTTGTTCAGATATATTCCCCCTAATTGATGAAAATTATCTGTTGTTCTGGATTGGGGTCACCACTGTACTCTTACTTTTTATTGTTTATGCCTATATGTATATACTCTGGAAAGCTCACAGCCATGCTGTTAGGATGCTCCAGCGTGGAACTCAAAAGAGCATAATAATTCATACTTCAGGGGACGGTAAAGTGCAGCAGATCACTAGGCCAGAACAAACACGTATGGACATTAGGCTAGCCAAAACTTTAGTCCTCATTCTTGTGGTTCTGATCATCTGCTGGGGTCCCCTACTTGCTATTATGTTGTATGACGTCTTCGGGAAAATGAACAAGCTTGTCAAGACTATCTTTGCCTTCTGTAGTATGCTGTGTCTGCTGAATTCTACGGTGAATCCAATTATCTATGCTCTGAGGAGCAAGGACCTGAGACATGCTTTCAGAAGCATGTTTCCACCTTGTGAAGGGACCTCACAGCCTCTTGATAATAGTTTGGAATCTGACTACCAGCACAGGCATGCTAACAATCCAGGCAATGTCCACAAGGCTGCTGAAAGATGCATTAAAAATACAGTTAAGATTGCTAAAGTGACTATGTCAGTCTCTTCAGACACTACTGCGGAGGCATTGTAAAACAAAGACAATGTTTGGGAGAAGAAAGTGAGAGAAAGCAGGAGAAAATCATGACTTCAAAAATGTATTTTTCCTCAAATGTACCATTTTAAATTTTACTCTTTTTAAAATGATTTTTTTTTTAAATTAAGTAGTAGCCCTTTCCCCAAGTTCTATAAATAAGGACTCAGATTTTGTTTTTAGAAATGGATTTCTCAATTGGCAAAATGTGAATTGACTAGTAATTGCTTAATCCTATTATTATGTACAAAAACATCTCATTAATCAATGAGAGAGGTCTATATGCTAAGGGAAACCTATTAGCTGTTGAGTTGAAACATGCACAATGCTATAATCAGATCCAATGCTAATTTTATAATTGCATTTAATTTCGGTATGAAATACATTAATGGTAAGTAAGTTTTCATACCATCCTCTCCTCCAAATGCAGCAGTACATTTTGTATTATGTCTTGTGAAATGTACAACATTTACTGTATGTTACTGATATTTGTTTACTCGAAGTGATTAAGTAGATTTATGTAGATGTAATGTAAAGTATGTAATGATGTAACCTTTTCATCCTATCATGAAAATACTTCCTGTTCTTTGAAGAATTTCTGTGAGGTGTACTGAAAATTTTATGTTCTTAGTGTTTTTAGTGAACTTAAAGGGAAAGGCTTTACATTGGTTCTCTTCACATTTGAAATCCCTATGAAGCCTGAAATTCCTATACACGGGAATAGCAACAACAACAAACTATAACAACTTTTTATTTGCAGAAGAAAATTACATTGCTCAAACTGCAAAAAGTAATTTTTAACAGATCGTTGGCTTTTTGTTGGAAATGGTTTATGATGTAAGAGGCAGAATATCAGGCATTGGCTTATTTAACTGGAAATGATTTATCTGGCCAGTTGCTAACAAAAGATCTCCAAAGACAACATGTGACCAGTGTACAAAGTTATCACTGTGATATATACTTGAAATGTGTTGCATTCCTAAGTCCCTGGTTTCAATGCATTTTGAAAGCTGAGATGCCAAACTCTTAATTTTTGGTCACAAATGGATAAAATGTTGCTATCGTACTTCTTAAAATATGTGGATATGTAATTACTATCTATGTATTTGTGTAAATTGTGTGTGAATTCTAAATAACTGTAGGTTACATTAATATTGTTAAGATAAGAAATTGTGACCAAGTGTTTTCTTACATTTGTTGTTGCATTCTTTGCACATGAATTCTGTTTTTAAAAGTGAGTTCTTCCAGCCAAATCCATAACAAAAATTCAGCAGCATATTGGAAAGAATCCAATCTGATATCTAAAGAAAAATAATATTCTGGTATTAACAAGGTAGTCCTGCTAAGATGACAAAAGTGCTGACTGACTTGTTGTTTAGTCAGAATAACTCTAAAAATGATTGAAAAAGCAGACTATCACTATGAACAAATATAGAAAGCCTAAAATAGACATTTGCAAGTGTCAGAATTAAGCCACAACAGCAGCAAAATGAAGAGAAGCCTGTTTGAAAACCTCCAAATCTTCATAATCATAATCTCTGCCAGAATTATCTATGCATATCTATATGCATAGATATAAATTTAAATGCCAAACCTTAAAAAACAAAATGAAACATGCAAGCCTTAAATTCCTGATCACAACAAAATAGGATTCTTCGGATCACCATGATCTAGCCAAGATGACTTATGCTTGGAAGCAGATCTTCATGCTATGACTCCTCTTATTGACCAGGTTACATACATACAGTATGTAGAGGAAGATGCTAAAATGGACAGTTTCCCTTTCTGGAGTCTTTATTGGTGGTTTGGAACTATCCATAGCATCAGGAATCTAAAGGCTGGGTTTATATGGCAGGACACTAAATCTATTGTTATGCACTGTCAACCTAGTAGATGTATAGATTCAGGTCTTTATATGCAACAGGGCTCACAACTACCATATGAAAAGACCATTGGTCAACAGTAGATAAACTGAAACCTAAAATATTAGGAACTGGGAATAAATAAATTTAATTTCATTGATAAGCAAAATAAAGTACTAAGTTCAAAGGTAGCGCTTAACCAGTGATACCCAGTACAGTAGGACCTTTTTTCTTACGCTGTTTACATGGAAGATTTTTATTCCAGGAATGTAGAAAAGAAATGGATTCAATTTTATCTCCATCTATACTCCTGACATGGTTGGCATCTCTGTTTGACCTTCCTTCCTTCCTTCTTTCCTTCCTTCCTTCCTTCCTTCCTTCCTTCCTTCCTTCCTTCCTTCCTTCCTTCCTTC